>NJDD01008281.1:0-31238 GCA_002245505.1 Calephelis nemesis | reverse complement strand
ACACGTCATGACGTTATGGCGGCAGGAATAGGTGAGGCGGTGGTACCAATCCGGGTAAGTCGCTGCGAAACTCTACTACCTAGTCAGATGTCACGGTGTCAGTGACGGCAAGCCTATGCTCGCCTCTTACGAGCTGCCTGGCTCAGGAAGGCAGATGGTCTATTTTACAAAGGAGCCCGGACCAACTCGGGGGACCAACTTTACGTCTCACTAATAATTTATTATTTTATAAATAGCATACCGGTTTCGCTTTTGACAGCATCATCAGGGCTAGAACTTAAATTACTGAACAAAATTTTTGAATAATAAACATAAATTCAATTTTAAATGCAATTTCAAAAATATTGTTCAGTAATAATAAAAAAATAAACAATATTTTTGAATAACAAACAATAATTCAATTTTATTATTTTTATTGTTTATTATTCAAAAATATTGTTCAGTAACAATAAAAAATAAACAATATTTTTGAATAATAAACAAAAATTCAATTTTATTTATGTTTATTATTCAAAAAATATATTGTTCAGTAATTTAAGTTCTAGCCCTGATGATGCTGTCAAAAGCGAAAGCGGTAGGCTATTTATAAAATAATAAATTATAAGTGAGACATAAAACAGTACAAGTGTTTCATCATTTAAAAATATGAATATTTGGAAATTTTACCAAGTGCCGACGATGGAAAATATCAAATATACTACTCAAGTTTTTATTACAAGTGCAGTAAAAATCATCAAATTCAGTCAACACTTACCATGAATGTGAATACTGAGTAAACAATCATATTTTCGATTACCAGTCTTAATGTTGCTGGTATGAATAATGTCTATTAAATATTTTCCCTATTAAATTTCTTCAAAACGCATTAGTCACCTGCTTTGAAATTTAATAAAGTACGTGTATTCCCAGTTATAAGGTATGACTAATTATGTAGTTCATATACTACGATAATGAGTATCATCAGAGATAAGAAAAATCAAAACGTATTTTTCTTATCTCTGTTATATCTATTTTCAATCAGTTTCTTTTAAGACTGGTGTTAGGATGTAATGACTCATCGCCCGCTGTTAAACCTAGTAGTTCGCCCCGAATTGAGACTTCGCGAGGAACTAATAGATTTTTATATGATTCCAATATTCTGTCATTAACCATTACTTTGCTACGAGTATGGTAACATTTTTTTACAGCAAAGCAATAGTATGTGTAGCATTGAAGAAGTGCATAAATAATAATATACATAACTTTATTTTGCTATAGGGAGTTCGAATATGTAGTTGATTTTTAGCTCTTAGCTCTTATCACAAATATAATTACAATAAGTGGTATATAACAATAAAGCCGAATACACAAAATTTACTACTACAACGAATAACACTAAAATTATAAATTCGATCGTATTAGTGGTTTCGGAGACGCGCATAAATGAAATAAACAACTTTTTTGATGCACTGCGTTGAACATGCAAATAATTTTCCAGTCTTAACATATATAACAAAATAAAAATACAAATAAAAAGTCATCTAATAAAATGCAAAAACTCGAGTATATACATTCATTTCTACAAATAAATATTGAGATACTTGATAAGATATTACGATCAGACATAGATTTCTCTCAAGCGTTTCTAAAATGTATTTTATCTATACTGTATCTAGAAGTTATTTTTATCTTAGTTTGTGTGTTTGTAACGCGTTTAATCAACAAATTGAGAATGGATTTTTTTTTAAAAGGTCAGTCATGTATTTAAACAGAAATGTAATCAAAATCAAAACTACATCAAACTTGCCGACCCGGAAAATTTCGTATGCTTGACATAAAGATCTTGTAATAGTTTTTATGGATTAAATCATTTTTTTCCAATTTTTCCCGCTATTTTCCTAGTTTTTTCATTTCATTAGAATTTTGACAACCCCGACATCATCACGACATTGTCAACAACACCGCCACCGAATCCGTCTCAGCATGACATCGTCACTAGCATTGACACCAATACNNCGCCATAAAACCCACCTCAGCACAATATCGTCACCGGCATTGTCACGACACAGTCACTACGTCATCACGACACTATTAAGTTACCTTCAATTACAGTCATGACACGTGTTCTCCGTCACTATCAAGACACCGTCTCTAACACTATCGAAGTCGTGACACCGTTACGTAATCGTCACGACACCGTCACAGTTACGATATTGCAAGCAAGCAAACACGTGTTTACGTGACTCATAAATTTGTTAGCGCATACTCCTAAAGTGTTTTCTAAGAAACAATAGTGTACTCACATTGTCAGCAAATTCTTAAAGTCGGTAATTTATTTTTGTTCAAACAATAGAGGTAATAAATTCCAAATGATCAAGTTGTAAAGGTTGTAAAATAAAACGTTCCTAGGTTCGAGATACAGAGGTCAAAATTAATTTTTCGAGTTATAGAGTGAAAATGTGTACCAAAATGAATTGGAGGGACTCGGTGATTATTTTGACTAACAGAGGGTCAAGATTTCTAGCAATGGAGGTTTTGGTGTTTAAAGGGAAGGGAACAAATAATTTTTCGATTTTTTTAGGTTTTTGACTTATCGAGGTTCGAGTTAATGAGATTCTACTGTATTTCTTTTTTAAAATAAATCAATCCCCAAGGGAGTTATCACAAAAGATGATATTTACTTTAATGGAGTCGCGGGCAATTAGCTTATATGAAACAAAACTTCCTTATCTAATGATTGGCATCGCACTGACATATTGAATGATGGCATCTACATGATGTCCCTTTACCTGTTATCGGTGTGGTCGATTGTAGAATTAACATACGCGTCTTAAATTAGGAAACCTTCTACATTTGCATCCTACCTTAATAAAAATCCAGTAGTAAGTAATGAGGGTCGTCCGATGGAGGCAGACCGATTTTTATAATATTTGGGCACGCACATAGAGGGTAACTTGGATTAACATATAGGATAGTTTTATCCTGAAAAAAAATCCTGTATAACCATTACCCACGCGGGCAACAGCTAGTTCATTATAAGGATATAGAACAGAACCGGCGATAGAACACAACTCTCTTCTTTTTTAACCTTACTTACTATTTACTTAAACTCATTCGTATCCACGTCTACTGGTCTGGTTACTGGTCCTGGACTATGTTAGAAACCCTTTTAATAAATACTCTTTTAAACGCCACTTTTTATTATTACCTGTGTCAAAAGCTTTTCTGAAGTCAACGATATTAAATAGGTAAATAAATATTCCTTGATAAGTCACACAAATTGAGTCTAACCCCAAAGTAAGCAAATTATATGCTTGTGTTATGGGTGTTAATCAACGATTCCAATACATAGAAATACTTAAATAGATACCAGAATAAATTTAATTAACACCCAGACCTGAAAATGCAGACATCTAAATGTTCATCACACAAATGCCTGACTGGTGAAATGGGAAATGATTCCAAGCCAGCGGTTGGTCGACTTAGTTAGGCGTGTACGCTAGCCACTCGACCAACGAGGCGGATCAAATTATTGTTACGATGTCATATCACCAAACTTGTTACGAGTGCTGACTAATATTGTTAAAATTGCTTCCGGAAATACCACCTTGCCGATAAATTAAGCTTATCAAAGATACGAAAAATACATCATAAGTATATATTTCAAATTATGATAAGCAACTGACACAGTTTTAATATATCGTATCATCGCAGGTTCCAAATTTTAAGTGACTTAATTTATGTTGTTAAAATGACCAAAGAAAATCACCTAAATGGAACCACTGAAGAGCCAACAGAGAGTGATCTTCTAAGAAATGAATTCGAAACAGTGACAGAAATACCGAAGCGAAGTTTTAAAGAAACATGCATATATATTATTAAAAATATCACAGTTGAGCCAAGTATGTTTCTATACATATTTTCAACAATAATAATGGGACAAGCATCACAGAATCTTGGGTTAGAGAAAGCTTGTCGTGTAAATTTAAATTTCACGAAAGAAATATGTGATTCACTTCGGGATCAAACGGTGGAACAGGAAAATCAATATGAAAGAGAAGTACAGATGCTTGTAACCCGATTTATGGCATGGAGAACTTACATTACTGCAACTATCCCTTGTCTGTTGGCATTATTTGTTGGATCCTATTCTGATAAGACGGGTCACAGAAAAATATTTATCATTATTTCAGTTTTTGGACAAACACTTGTTTGTGTGAATGGGATAATCAATGCATATTTTCTTTACACGCTGCCTTTAGAAGTATTTGTTTTTACCGGTGCTGTAATAGAAGCTCTCAGTGGCTCTTGGTGTGTTTGCATGCTAGTAATGTTTGCTTATATCTGTTCCATAACTACAGTGGAAGAAAGAACATTTCGAATGGGTTTAAGCAGTTTTAGTTTAACAGCTGCATTTCCCATTGGAATGGCAGTAAGTGGTGTTCTTATAAGAGGCATTGGATACTATGGATGCTATGGAATCGCTGGCAGTTTATTTTTTATTAACTTAGTTTACAATATTTTCATTCTCAAAGACCCTCAACGTACTGCAGAACAAAAACAGGTATGACATTTGAAAATATTTTAAGCAAATTTTACATATCTATACATAGTATAAAGCAAAGTCGCTTTTCGCGTCTGTCTGTATGTATGTATGCTTATATCTTTAAAACTACGCAACGGATTTTGATGCGGTTTTTTTAAATAGGTAGAATGATTCAAGAGGAAGGTTTTTAAGTATAATAACATGCTTCATATATTAGAGAACCACTGATAATTTCAAGATATCTAATGCGAAGTCGTAAATAAACACATTTTTTTGCGCCTGCATTGCAAACGCTGGCTGAACTCTACGAGATAGATCTAAATAATGTACTAAGTATTGTTTACCTTATAAAGGTCTACAAAAAAGTTCGCGATGGTATATGTTTATCTCTTAGGGATAACCTACAATAACCAATTTTTATCCTTTACTTTTTACGAAAAATAATGGCTTATTTACGAAGCGATTTTAAGCAATACAGCATTAATCCTTATCTATTTAAGTATCTTAAATAAATTTTACATTTAATATAGAACAATATCGCCCTTTACAGCATGTAAATTAAACGAATAGTTTCGGAGATATTACAGGTTTAAAATAGAGGGACATCGCGGTTGCGGCGGTACCGGCTGGCCGCGGTGCGTGCCTATCCCTACTAATAATAAAATGCGAAAGTAACTTTGTCTGCCTGTCTGTTACGCTTTCACGCCTAAACCAGGGAACCAATTTTGATGAAATTTGGTACAGAGATAGGATAGACTCTAAGGAACAACATAGGCTACTTTTCATTGCAAAAATAAGGGAAAATAGGTAAAAAGAGGGATGAATGTTCATATGGAAATTCATCATTTTTAAAGCTGTAACTTTGTATTTAGACACTTTATGATAAACGAAAGAATATATGCTTTTTTTATCACTAGAAAATGAGGGAGAATGGGTAAAAAGAGGTAATGAATGTTCGTATGGAAAATCGTTTTTTTGTTTGAAAGGGTATATTTCAGAGGTGGTCCCATAGTCACCAGGTCAGGATCTAATGATGAAATCCTGGGGAAGTCGAGAGAAACTCTAAAAAATGTTGGCAAGAATAGTGTTTTTGTGGATTATGATCACTTGCTAGCATTCGGCAATGGTCACTCCATACTCAGACTCAACAGACTTGCGGAACAGGCTAACCGTTAAGTGTCTTTGAGGGATTTGGAGATATTTTCATAGACGAAAGGGAGAAGATCAGCTAGCGCTCAGCGTCAAGCTCAAAGTAGAATCATTTTCGGAAGGTTTAATAGGAATGTTTTTGTTAATGCAGAATTCATATAATATGACCACACGTTACAGTATAAAAATCCTCCTTTGATATTAATTGGAAAAATGATTAAAAAATGTCAGCATTGTGATCCCTTAAAATTCAAAAATAAAACGCAGGGTTGTGTGAATGGTAAGATATTATTGCTTTTGCTTGGTGAACCAGCTGAGCCGCAAAAGTCTCTTTTATTGTGCAATTCTGATGAATCTCGAAGATTTTTAAGCAATATGCGCAAATGCAATAATTGTTTTCAAATGACGTCGTTTGGAGTTGGTAGACATATCATTATGCCAAGATGTTCTCCCACATTTTTCTGTGCAAGGTCAAATTTATCACAGAATCGGTTCATACTAATATTTAAAAGCTGAAAATTGCTACAATTTCTAAATGTGAGTTTCTGAAGATATACCCGAAGGGTTAGTTCTGCCTAACTGCATAACCAGAGCACTAACCGTAACTGTAGCCGGGCACCCATCCAATCCCGGGCAAGTGGCAACGTTACATTTAGTAGAAAATTAAAACTTCACATTTTTTATTTGTTTTTTTTTGTTGCCCGGACCGGAAATAGAACCCAAGATCTCAAGAAGTAATTCCGAAGACGGACGGTTAGACCTCAGAGACGATATTTATATTTCTAAAATTTCGAAAAAAAAATCTGTTAGAGGTTTCCATAAATTGCTATACAGTTTAATTTGCTATACACAATAACGTATTCCTACTATTTATCTGAGGTGAAATTAGAAAAGAGAAAGTGTATGTTCAGTTTTGATGGCAAAATTGCTGAATTGAATTTAATATTTACAAAAAATAGATAAAACTTTGGGTAGCGATTTTATCTTAACATTTTAACGAGCAGTGTTGGAGAGCTAAATATCAAATTAGTAGACTACGCGGGCGAAGCCGCGGGTAACAGCTAGTTAAAAATAAAAGGAAATTTCAAGCACAGTATACTTTGTTGTGTTTGAACATTTCATTTCTAAATTACTAACTTAACAAGTGTACGATTATATTACTATAATTTGTGTTGCATTCTTTACCAAACTAAAAAACCACTAAGCAATTTGAAACAACATTATCTGACGTTAGTATAAAACGTAAATGCAAATTTCCAAAAAAAAAAATACTTAATTTATTTATTGTAGCCCGTGACTACTACTGGAGGTTACACTTCTATCAAACTTACTTACGTCATTTCCAAATATTGCTGACTCACTCTTGTAGTACCGGTCTCTCTTTCAGAGAGACTTGTGAAGTCAATTAACTAAGCCAAAGTGAGAAAGGGAACTTGAGCGATCCCCTGGGAAAATTCAAGAAAACACCTAGAAAAAAATATGTCATTCGAACCGCATATTTCGCGTGTCACGAATAAGACTAAGTTCGTACTTAGCCGTCTCTATTATCTAATTAATAAATACAAAAAATTTCACTTCGTAACAAAGTGACAATTTACAAAACATGTGTTAGACCTATATTAGCTTACGGTAGTGTAGCCTTCGCTCATACCTTCCCGTCGCATATTATAAAGTTATAAATAATTCAGAATATTTTCATGTGAACTGCTACCAGTGCTCGGTGGTACGTTTGCAACGAGGATCTACATCGCGACCTCGACTTACCCACGATAGAATTTCAAAGAACTATCGGAACGTTACTTTGAATAACGGCTGTCCACCCGAACCCGGTGTTAGCACCCGCGTGTGATTACACACCGGCCATGAACGTGACTACCAATCACAGAAGACCCCGCCACGCGTTGTCGGATCCTTCGGACCCAATAACCGCGTCAAACGCTATACTTCCTCCCAACCCAAACACAAACTCACAACATCACACTACACCGTCGCCGCCGGTCTTGCCTAACGCCGAGCGACGAGCTGACACTACTTCTGCATCAACTTCACCCAGTAACCAGAACGCAGCACCAAGTTGTGGTACGGTCTCCCGGGAGACAGCCGTTGTTGCTAGTGTTGAAGGTAACAGTCCAATCCATTTAAATAATGATGTCTCGGGCTGAGCACTCTGCACGGCCCAAAATAGCCTGGTGAAGTTATAAAAACCTCGCGGTTGGCAACAAATTAGCCATTCAAAAAAAAAGGAAAAGAGATGTAAGCCGCAACCACTGTAAAATACATATTGTGGACTTCTGTATCATGATAGCTACTGGGCGCTGCGGAACCCTTCATGTCATTAGCGAATTCGACTCACACGGCTACAGAACCCTAAAATGAATCGCTCAAATGTGTGTAGGTACGCACATAACTTCCAAACAATTTGACTAATTTTGGTTTTGAATTATTTTTGAAAGTCCAGGGAAGGTTTGAAACATAACAAAATGGGAAAAACTTGTAAGAAATCTAGAAAAACAACATTTTGACTTTAGTTAAAAAATTTAACGGGTGAAACGAAGTTCGCCGGGTAGCGGGTGTTACATAAAAATTAGTTACTTAGCAAAGATACACCTACCTGACTGTATGATCTAAGAGAAGAATAAAAAAAAGACAAGCCCGCTGAGTTTCTTTCGCTGGATCTTCTCAGTGTTTGGCCGCGTTCTGATCCGGTGGTAGTTTTTAGAATTATATAGACGCGTCACAAGAATCTTTGTGTAAATCCATGTGAATAAATAGATTTTGAGTTTGAGTTTAATAGAAGAATGTCCTATCATATAATACGATTTATACTAAATAAAGGTAATAATTTTCCGTACCCACTCACCAGCTTTACCCTGCCCTGTCACACTAATGGTGCTGCTGTTTCAGAGGAATTTAATAGCAACTTTAACAGGAGATTTTTTTATATTTTTTTCTCTCTTTTATTCTCTTTGTCCTTTCATTATTTTTTAACCCCTAATTCTTTATTTAAGCGGTTGAATTTAAATCGCAGACAAAGCCTCAGAAAGAAACTAGTATTAAATTAAACCAAGATGACATCATATTGACAAACGTTCCTTATCAAAAAATCCTATCAGTTGCTATCATACGAAACAGCAGACAGATCAAATGTTATCGGATCCTCAAAATATTAAATAACTGGAAACTGAGTACAAGAAACTTCAGTCGTTATCAATAAATGAAAAAAATATTATTGTGTATATATGTGTATTTTTTAAATTCTACGGGGTCAAAGTCGCGGGCTACAGTTAAATACATAAATTGTCTCCTTTACACAAAGTTGTCTGGCAGAGATCGCCAATAAGACCGCCTTCGTGTACCTTAAACATCATCCTGACGGTTGTAATCACAATTTCCAAAAAGTTGATCTTGGTGAAAACTTTGAAAGACATCAACATTTGGATTAAGTTCCACACCGATGCAAACCAATGACAGCAACCAATCTTTTAAACCATGTGGAACCCCTCATAAGTTAAAAGTATAAGTTAAAGAGTGTCTATTTTTTGTAAATATTGGTACAAAATAAAGGGTATTCATTAATTCATTCATGCATACATTAATACATTCATTCAGTTATACATACACTTATTCATTCATTAATGAAGTTTTCAATAAAGATTAAAATGTATACACTATTAAGTGTAGCACAAAATCTATTAGCATTATATTGTTAAAACTTATGTGGGACTATTTGTTTCGAAAAAAGGATAATCAAACCGGAATGAGGTACCCAATTAAATAGTTGTAGACGGCTTTTGCAGTTTTATTGCGCTTAATCACATAAATTGTATTCTTAATCATATGTTTGATTGTTGATTGCTGACGGCACCCTAACAAAAAGACGTAAAATCATAATGATAGTAAATTTTCATTCATAATAAAAATTAGTTTTCGAAAAAACTAAGCTTATACGTAATTCAAAGGGTTTACTGGGAATACCCAAATTTATTCAGAAATCATATCTTCTATTGAAACTAATGTAATTAATACTTTCCAGATATGGTAACTTCAAAAACTATTTTGAGTGTATGTTTAAATTATTTTTAGTGAGCCGATTTTATAACATAGTTTTTCAATTTTCTAAAAAAAGTGATATTTATTCGTTCCTAAAGGTCTAGTTTTAGATATTCGTGTTAAAGATCCATGATGTTTGCGACGTTATCTTCTTTATCTTTAAGACTCTAATACTATTTACATAATATGTTCTTTATTCTTCATTCATTTCATTAAATTTTGATTTAATATATATACATATTGTAAAGTTTTGTTTTTAATTTTAACAGTGTGCTTAATGCCATTTCTATACTAGTCTTTAGTAGATTTTTAAGCACGGTTTTCACGAGTAAATTTCATTTCCTACTGTAAAGCAAGATCATCCGTAAATCTAAAATAGCTTAGGTAACAGACTTTTTATATTGATACAGTTGTTTTCCGGTGTATTTTATGAGATTAGGTTGATTTAGGAAAATTTGGCCCAAATAGTTAGTTTTAGTTTGATGTTTACTTATATAGTATAATATAATGTGATGTTAACATATATTTCTCTATAACTTCCAAAACCAAATTTTCTTCAATTTGAGATTTGAGGGTCTTTCAACTCTTATAATCTATTCAATAAAATTCGAAAAATAAAACTAATTGAAACTTGGCTTCTTAAATAAATAAATATCCCTGAAAAAGTTACACAAATTGAATTTAGCCCCAAAGTAAGAAAATTATATGTTTGTGCTATGTAGTCAACGATTCTAATAACAACAAATACTTAAATAGGTGCCAGAATCAATTTAATAAACATCCAGACCCGGAAATGCAGACATCTAAATGTTCATTACACAAATTCCTGCCCCGTCGGGATTCGAACCCGAGCCTCGATATGGATATGGCAGTTCCGGCGAATGTTAATAGGCAACCACTTGAGCTTACCACGAAATTCGAAAACGTGATCATATTTTCGCAATAAAAATATGAATCCAATACAAAGATTTTGAAGAGGCTCTAGTTTATTTATTTGCTCAACAGTGAGATTACATAGCTAGCGTCAGCATAATCTAAGATTGAAAGTAGCAGGAAATCAGCAAGCACAATCTTTATAGGAATCGATAACAAAAATGAAGACATTTCAACGAATTCCAAGCACAAAAAAAATTCCTACTGAACTTCAGTAGCTGTTTAGTCCAAGAAAGAGTATTATCGATAAAAAAAACTAGATTCTTAACGTAGTAACTATATGGAGAAATAACATTATATTTTAATTTAATAGAAAATAAATTAATTTAATTTAACACTTGACCAATTTATCTTATTAATAAGTCCAGGGCTACCAATAATAATGACCTAAGTCTTAATTGGATTAAGTTTAAAACAAAAGATTTATTCCACTTTTCGACATTGACCAGATCATTATTAATAATAGTAACAGCGTTGTGAAGTTCCGTGAGTCGAGATTGGGTGTAGATTTGCAGATCGTCTGCATAAATGTGAAAGAGGGAGGAAAAGGACAGAGTTACAGAGTTAATGAATGATGTAAATAGGAGAGGTGACAAAACTCCACATTGAGGCACACCACCAGTAAGAATGGACCAAGATGATATAACTTCTGCCTCTTGAACAAATTGTGTTCATCCCTGTATGTAACTACGAAATCAATTCACAGAAGCAGTAGATAAATTGATAGTTTCTAATACTGCCAATAGCACGTCGTGATTCACAGAGTTGAAGGCTTTAAGTCAAGTATAGTTAACACTCTAACGGCCAATATCAATAATCAATCCTAATCCAAAACTCGCTGTCCAAGATAGATATTTTGATCTATTTTTATGTTATCTCTTGCCAACAACATATCTGTGGACTGGATAAATATGGCAATTAGGTATGGGATAGGCCGGCGGATACGCAGCTATCTAGATTGCTTGAAATCTATTAGATTGAGATACATTATTAACATTAGCCGTAAAGATATACTGAAAGTCAAGATATAGACACAGCCCAGTGCATAATCGGTGTGAAATCATCCAAACTATACTATTGATCAGGTATCAAGAAATTGGCGTATCGTGTATTTCCTCGTTGCCGCCAAATCTCATTACAGAGCTTGTGTAATGAGCCACCGGTTTATCCAAGAGCCTGACATGACTTCCTGACGACTTATGACTGATGACTAATTATAATTAATTGAAAACGATATAAAATTCGATGCAAATTTCTACTTGACCAATGGCTAAATACTAACGTGAAGGCTAAAACCTAAAGAAAGAAAGAAAGAAGCCAGGCAACGGCATATAATTGAGTGACGTTTGGTTGTCATTCAGGTAGAGTGTCGTATCTGTGGTAACGAGGCATAACCACCAACTAACCTATTCCTTCGTCATAATGATTCTGCCAAGTTTGGGTCCGGAGGGTATGGTAACCGGTAAACTTGCACGTTAGGCCTAAACCCTGGTCTTATCATATTATATGGTAAATAAGGAAGGCATATGGTCTATTCTACACAAAAGAACCGGACCAACACTATGGTCTATTCTTCAAGCTCGCAGTATACGTATTATTCCTAATTGTTTTTACCTTTATTACCATACTTTAGTATTTTAATAACGGCTAACTCAGGAAAAAATAACCTAACATTTCATTTTTACTTCAAATGAATAACTGATTAGCTTGCATTTTTACCATTGCTCCATCTGTTGTTTATACCTGGTAACCACATAGTTGGAATTATCACATTCCATGTTAGCAGTAGCGTGCGCTCCATCAAAGCTTATAAGCAGAGCTTTCTTCATTAATTGCATACGTATTTACACGTATAATTTTAATTAAACTTATTTTACGTTTAAAAACCAAAACAATGAATATTTACGTGATTTAACAAAACTATTATTGATATAAATATCGTCACCATCAGCTACGAACACACATTATTTTATAAAGATGTTGAGAATTTCATAGAAAATTCACCAAGCATCCATATTGCATGTCCTCTTGCAGGATGCAGGATACAAAGTCGCATGATTACGCTACTGCCGAGGAGATTGTTTTGCCGTTTCTTCTCCTGACTGGTTAGGGTTGAGAAAGGTGGTAGTGTACAGTAGATATGATTAAAATTAATATACTTATAAAATTGTTTGCAATAAATTATAAATCTATATAAAAATAAAATATTTATTAAAATATAAGTAGAGTGATGTGACTTAAATGTTAAAATATATATAAATATTTAATTGCTATAGATTTAATTAAATATTTGCACACCAAAATGTGGTAGGATTTTTTGGTATGCTTAATTATTTTTAGCAACTTTTTAATACACATATTATTTCGCAAATGAGTAAATTGCATTTCATTTTATTTCATTTCATTTCAGATGATCAGAGTCAAAATAATTATTGTTTGTTTTGACTTTATTAAGCACAAATCAATTTAATAACTACCGGTTTTAATTAGTTGATTAATTATTTCAATAGTAAGTGAACTATAAAACTTGTTTTGATATTAGGTGCTTAGTAAAACTTGAAGAAATTCACGCCGCCTAGAGACAACAAAGATGGTAATGGTGTGTTGCCAACCTGAGGTCAGGATGTTAGGCCTCGAGCAAAAGTAAGTTTACCGGCTACCTTGTTACTTGCTACCAGATGTCACGGTGTTAGTGATGATAAGCCTATGCTCGCCTTTTACGAGCTGCCTGGCAAGAAAGGCAGATGGTCTATTCTGCAAAGGAGCCCGGACCAACACGGGGAAAATTGAAACAGTACTGTCATTTTAGAATTAACACGCTTATCTTGAAATCTGCCCGGCCCTTTGAAATGTACTGTATGTAAACAACCAACGAAAATTGTTTCGAAGGAGATGAAGCAGATTTTTCAAAAGGTACGGTATACTTATATACGGTATATATAGGCAGGTACTATAACACCATTTAAAATAGTTGGTATTTAAAATAGTTGATCGCCTCTGTGGTCTAGCGGTCCGGGTGCTGGATTTGACTGCATGAGGTCTCGGGTTTGAATCCCGAGTCGGCCAACAAAAATAAAATTGGATTTTTCCAATTTTCTCATAAAAAAAATGTTGGTCGGGATTGGAAATATGCCCGGTTGGCGATAGGCTTGCCACCTATCACATTATGGGACTTAGTATCTTCGGCTAGTCGTGGGTGCCCTGGTTGTGCCTCTGCCTACCTCTTCGGGGATATGGGCGTGAAGATACTTTTTATACTTTTTAAAATAGTTGTACGTCAGCGGATAGTGGCGTGCAATTTAGAACCGCGGAACATGAGCCTTTCGATATATTTTCTTTAATATTTGCAACACGCGTTAATTACAGACGTTCTATTAAAATTCCGTGTTAGCTTACGTATTGTGAATTACATTAGATAATAACGTTTATGTCACGAACTAAGTGACGTAAACTGCAACTAATTTATAAAATAAAACAATAAATAAATATAATGAAATTAATCCAAAGAACTTTTTAGTATGATACTTGACACTTGCTGCTACGGAATCGACTCGTACTTGGCTGCCTTTTTATGAAACATGTATGTGAAAATCGTCACTTAGATCAAATTTAAATACACCACAAATATTAAACTTAAAGCCTAGTACCAGTATATACTACTAGAACAGACAGAATGTACTTTTGCTGTTTGAGTACACCTTAGATGAAATACGTTTTCGTGTACTCCAATTTCTAACTTAAGCTCAAATCAATATAAACACAGTCAAAGGCTTTGCTAAAGTCGTTAAAACAAATAAGATATATTATTATATTATAGATTATCATACATCTGGCAGTTATGACTAATGCGCTCAAAATTTTACTCCGGAAATATCATTCTGTCGATAAAAAGATTTAAGAAAAAGATATGAAAAGACATTACGAGTATATATTTCAAATCATGATTCGTACTGATACAGTTTCAAAAGATCGCAACGTTGTAGTGTTAGGTAATATATACGTTTTTAAATAAAAGACAACTATGAGCAAAAAAAATCATGCAAACGAAGCTATAACTGAAACAACAGGGAATAACACTCTAAGAGATGAATCCGAAACAGCAAGAAAAAAACCGAAGCGAAATTTTAAAGAAAAATGCTTACACGTTATTAAAAATATCACAGTCGAGCCGAGTATGTTTTTATATATATTTTCAACGGTTGTAAGGGGAATAGCATCAACTAATCTTGGGTTAGATAAAGCTTGTCGTGTAAATTTAAATTTTACAGAAGAAATATGTGATTCACTTAGAGCACAAACAGTGGAGCAGGAAAATCAATATGAAAGAGAAGTACAGTTGTTGGTCACCCGATACATGGCATGGAAAACTGCTATCACAGCAACGATCCCTTGCCTGTTAGCATTATTTGTTGGATCGTTTTCAGATAAAATCGGCCGTAGAAAAATGTTTATCATTATTGGACTATTTGGACAAACACTCGTCTCTATAAATGGAATGATCAATGCATATTTTATTAACGTAACTTCTTTAGAAGTATATATGTTTACTGATGCTATTTTAGAAGCTCTTAGTGGTTCCTGGTGTGTTTGCATGTTAATAATGTTCGCTTATATTTGTTCGATTACCACAATAGAGGAAAGAACATTTCGAATGGGTTTAAGCAGTTTCAGTTTAACAACTGCATTTCCCATTGGAAGTGCTGTTAGTGGAGTGCTCTTAAGCAGCGTTGGATACTATGGATGCTTTGGAATCTCAGGCAGTTTATTTCTTTTAAACCTAGCATATAATGTTTTCATTCTTAAAGATCCTCCACGTACCCTTGAACATAAACAGGTATGATTTATAAATATATATTACTATATTTTCCAAATAACTAGAATAATATTGTGTGATGTCATTGTATATTATAAAACAAAAACTTTCAGCCGCATTTCGATCGGTTTGCAACAAACTGAAAAACTACCTAATTGGTTTTTATGTGGTTATCACCAATAGAAAAAAGTAATTCGTGAAGGAGATTTGAATGCATAATAATTAGTTTAGTTTTGTAAATTGTTTCAAATATGACTAAGTGCTTAACAAGTCAGAAAAATTCAAGCTTGTTAAGAACCTTTATCAAAAAACGACGTGTACAAAGATATGAGTGCTCGATTCACTTTCTTTTTGCAATTGCGTAGGTTTAGTTCCAACATAAAATGTTTCAAGCAGTAGCGTTTTTCGGTTCCTTTTCTGCTTGGCGAAACTTTAAAACTTTATTTTACAATATAAGTTGTATCACCTTGAAAAACCGAGCTGGGTTATTAGTTTATATCTAAAACAAAACTGTAGGAAAGTAAAATTATAAATAAAATTGGTCTAGGCTACTAAAAATCAACAGCAATACACAATCTGAGTGTTTTTAAAATTATTGTCTATCTCTGTGTCTGTCTTTTAGTTTGTGCTTCAATCACTCAAAACCTTCAGAACGGATTTTAATGACATTTGGTTTTGGTGTAGTTTATACTACCGAGCAACTTATAGGTCACTTTTTATCCGAACTACGAAGATCCGAACTACAAAAAATATAAATATTAGTTTTACTTTATTCCCACAATGTTTGCTTAAGGGATTGTTGAAAAATTTCTGTTTAAATCTACTGATCCCTATGCAACAAATATAATGCTCATTTATGTGTTTTTTCTATCATTTATTTTAATAAACTTAGATGTTTTTTCATGAGATTGAGATTGATTGTATTTTATACCACTGAAAACCTTAAGAAGAATAAATTTTATCCGACTATGATAAAAGAAAACATATTTATTTGCAAATGTTTTCTCAATTTTCAAGACAAGTCTGCACTAAAACTGTGGTATTTTCTTCCTATTTTTCATAATTAAATTCGAAACACAATAATTGTTAGAACATATTTTCTTACTACTTACATACATTACTAAACTTACATACTTTAGTTTTAGAACATACTTTCGAGTGCGCTAAATGTCACAGGCTGAATTACGTCACACTGCCATATTAACACTTGACAACTATTTAACTATTTCATTTCGTTTGCTATCTTTTTAGTCCGTCATGTAGTTGATGGTAAAAGGTGCTGCTAAACCCATAACGGTCACCAACACTTGCCTCCCAACAATCGCAATTAATCCCAAATAAACAAAGGTACGTTATCCACACAAGCACTATACCGTCTCGGCGACGAAGAACTATTTTCCGCCCAGTTTCCTATTGCCGTGCAGTGAGCCGCAAACCCAACCCGGAAGGCAGACCTTGGTACTCACGTTGTAGAAAATAGCCAACTCCATATAAGTAACGATGTCTCGGGCTGAGCACTCGCTCGCCCACAGTATCCAATGAAGTTGTAAACACCGCGAGCAACACATAGGCCATCCAAAAACGTAGATTAAAGCGACAAAACGTAGGCAGCAGAATAGATTTTAAGCATTTTTGGAGTTTTCGTTTGTCTGTTTCACGGGCACAAACCACGTCGTATCTACTGAACCAGTTCTGACGAAAGTTTAACTAGCCGATATTCTGTGTTCCGAATCTCATCTGAGGGTTAAAAGGTTACACAGAAAGTATTAGACGGACCGATTAACATTTTACTTATGCATAAGTGCATAGTCCGATAATTTTATTTTGTTTGATAGAAACTTTACAGGCATTCCAGTAAGTGTTTCAAAGACAAGTTTTTGTATTTAGAAAATACTGACATGACAATCGAAGTATAAATTGTCCAACTAACTTTCTTAATCGGAGACCCGCAACGTGCAACAGCAATTCATTGTATTGGTTATATTTAGCTGGAATTTGAATTTCATTATAAATTCCAACTATGAATGTGCTAATATGTCGATTTCACATCTTTAATAATAATGTCGACAACATAGACAAAAATCTATGGAATATTAATTGTAACTCTAAACTACTAATGGATTTTTTATCTACATAATTTATATCTATTTATCAAATCTTGGAATTGTACCCGTATGGGTTTGGTATTAATAATGAATTTCAATGTCATTCAACTCACAGTCATTTACATTTTCGTAATTTTTTTTTACAATTCCGCTAAATTAACAATCTAATATAAGATACGATGTTTGTCCTTTTATAATATTCGAAGACATATCTATCTACTTTAGTATTTAATCTTTTTTTTTATTACCCTTAGTAAATTCCGTCACATATTGTTATTCATAATTGATTTAATAATTTAAAATGTAGTGACTAATATTTTCATAGAATAATTCGGCAAAATGACAGCACCGATAAAAAAAGGCTTATCTGAGATATGAAGTAACCATTGCAAGTACATATTAAATCACGATTAGTAACTAGGACAAATTCTAATGAATATAACGTTTTAATTTAAGCTTTTATATTAATAACTTTTATAATTATCTCAACCATGCCTGGAGAAAATCAAGTAAACGGAGATAATGGGGAAGCAACAGAGAATGATCCTCTAAGACAAGAATTTGAAGTAGTAAGAGAAGGACCAAAAAGAAATTGTAAGGGAACATGCTTGCATATCATTCGAAATATCACAATTGAGCCAAGTATGTTCTTATTCATATTATCTGTCATTATAATGGGACAAACGGCACAAAACCTCAGTTTGGAAAAAGCTTGTCGTGTAAATTTAAATTTCACTGAAGAAATATGTGATTCACTTCGGGCGCAAACGGTGGATCAGCAAAATGAATATGAAAGAGAAGTTCAAAGACTCGTCACGCAAGCGATGGCATGGAAAACTTATATTACTGCAACTGTCCCATGCCTATTGGCGTTATTTGTAGGTTCATATTCAGATAGAACTGGTCACAGAAAAATATTTATCATTATTGCACTTTTTGGACAAACACTGGTCTGTGCTAATGGAATAATCAATGCGTACTTTCTACGTGAACTTCCTTTAGAAGTATTTGTTTTTACTGATGCCATTTTAGAAGCTCTTAGTGGTTCATGGTGTGTTTGTATTTTGGTAATGTTTGCTTACATAAGTGCAATATCTACGACGGAACAAAGAACATTTCGGATGGGTTTGATCAACTTCAGCCTAACAGCTGCATCTCCTATTGGAATGGGAGTCAGTGGAGTGCTTTTGAGAACCATTGGGTATTACGGGTGTTACGGAATATCGGGCAGTTTATTTCTCATAAACTTGGCCTATAACATATTCGTTCTTAAAGATCCTGAACGTACTGATGAACATAAGCAGGTATGACGTTTCAAAATATTGTAATTAACAGTTACTGTTAACAATAACAACACTTCAGCTCTAAGATGTTTACACGGGTTTCAGGATGTTAATTCCGAAACATTGTAATTTTGTGAGTGAGTGTTAAAAGTACTAACTCAACAGTTTGATAAAATTTAAATACATGAATCTCATATTTTTAATATAGCATCTTTAATATTACACTAATATATTATAACCTAAAGCGTTGCTTCTCAGACTACATCTACGTTGTATTCAGACTACAACCACATTGTATCAACGTTTCATGTGTATACTACTATCCAAGTCGGCAAATACCTATCGTTTGACATTTTTTCTTCACACAAACCTTTTCCTGACATTAGTTAACATAACTAAAAAAAGAACTAGCGAAACAATCCATCCGTTCAGGCGTGATGCGATGGGCATGGGCATTCATTTTTACCTAAATAAGATTAATATAAAATAATCTCAATAATAACATGTTTTCATTCAACACTTTTCATTATCTTTGTATGTAAACAAATCAGCATGTGTGTGAACAAAAACAAAGCAAAAGTCTTGGATTCGTTTCAATTTATATGTAATATTTTTAAAAAACGCATTACATATTGAAACAAGTAATTTGGCTGACTAAACAATTTAAATTTCGGATAGATGTATAAAATTAATTAATTATGTGATATATTTAAAATCATTTATCCATCCGTGTCGTCGCCTAAACTTGAGAAGGACTTTATTTTATTCATTTATTTATAGTTAAAAATTAACGACTCTTTAAACTTGACGAGTTACTCAATTCCTTAGATCGTAACTGTCATTTAATTGCGGCACGCACCGGTTGGCTTCGCAATAGCTGGCTAGTTAAACTCTTAAATATTAACGAAAACTTAAGTGTTAGTAGAACATAAAACTACTCGTACATCAAGCAATGCAAATATCTGACCTCTTTAGAGTAAAGTTAGGTATACAATCGTCTCTTTAGGCCAAATAGACAAGTATCAGAACAAAGAAAAGTAACATTTTTTGTGTCTATAGCCGAAACCTGTCTTCCCCCATTAAAAAACCTTTCAACTAGATCGTTGTGTCATAAAATAAAAAAAATAAGATGAAATTTAAATTCAAGTAAAATATTATATAATCTTGGCACAAATGCATTTTAGGATACTGTGAAAGACATGACTTTTTTATCTCACTGACAGTGGAGGTGTAATTAGAAAGATAAATAATTACGAGTACTACTGGTCGCCCATTGGTCGAAATTCGAACATAATAAATTTTAATATCTTGTTGATAAGTACGCCATCTTCATTTCTCAAGACCAAATACTTTGTTTCCTGAATAGTTAGCGCGCCATTTGTGATCTTTTATCGTCAACATCAATATATTTGTTTGTGTGTGTCCAATGTGGATAATGTTTTATTTATTGATTTAATGTACTTTAAAAGCATTATTATTGAAAAATATTAGCATTCTGGTCTTCTCCTACACATAAACTATAAGTGTGCCAAATTTTATGTTCCTGCGTCCGCGCAATTTTCAAAAAAAGGGCCCAAAGTTTTGGCATCACGTATTAGTACATAGATAAAAGCTAGACAAATCTTAGAGAAACTGGTTTCAAATTATAAAGAGATGAGATCTCATTTACAATTAATATGACAAACGTCCATTAACACAAAAATTATTTTCAAATACTATCACACATTTTATGCTGTACTAAAAATTGTCGATCATAAAATTGGAAGTAAGATATTATTACTTCATTTGATAAAAAAAATACCAATTTGATAAAGATTACTGATTAGTTGAATAACTACCACACCTATATTTTTTACTCACACAGTAACAGACAGATCTACAAAATGTAAACACCTGAATAGATGGAATCTTGTTTCCTTCTACTTTTGGTGTCAGGTTACGTTACAGTGTATGGGATAGTGGCAAATCAAAAATGTTGTTTTTTTAATATAGCTTTTATAGCCCTTGAATTAAGTTCTTATCACTTTATTTTTTGTCAAGCTTCGACTATCTGAAATAATTTTATTTTATTCAGTTGTCAATTCTATATATTTAATTAACATGATTTCGCCTCAATACACTTTTTCTTTTTATCCTCCTTCTGTCAGATTGCTATTCACATTTAGCACTTATTTGTCTATGTAGGTGAAAGAATCTACGTTGCAAGTGTTTACTTGATATTCATATATCACTTTCACTTTCACAACTGAGATTTTTGATAGAGTACATTATTAAATATTGACTATTTTAGTACTTTTTCATTCATGTCTTTTAAATGTTAATCTAATGTAATAATTTCATTAAATTTTTTGAAACACTTGACAAAACGTAACGTTGGCACACACAGAATTCAATTATCTTGTAGTCAGTTATTAAGTCAACGTCTTTCATACAAAACTGAATGAATGATCAAATAGGACTTGACGTCTCTGAGTCCACTAAAAAAGTAAAAAATATAGAAAATGCAAAAATCGAATATTTCTAACGATTTGACCTGAAAATTTCCAGTAACAAAATGCAATTAAAGCAGATAATATATGTAATAATTGTTATACTAAGCTAATAGAAAAACAACTTAAATCATTTACTGCTGTCAATTGTGTAAGTAGACACAGCAATATAACTGAACTACGTCTGATAATATTATTTATGCAAATAATCGCTTAAAGATATAACGTCACAACAGTCAACAACAATAAAAATGCATCTATCATCTACACGGGGATGGGATCCATAAAATAGGTAGTTTTAGAATCAATTAAAACAAAGAAGAAATTCTGGTCGCCTCTGTGGTCTAGCGGTCCGGGTGTTGGACTTGACTGCATGAGGTCCCGGGTTCGAATCCCGGGTCGGCCAACAAAAAGAAAATTGGATTTTTCCAATTTTCTAATAAAAAAATGTTGGTCGGGATTGGAAATGTGCCCGGTTGGCGATAGGCTTGCCACATATCACATTGTGGGACTTAGTGTCTTCGGCTAGTCGTGGGTACTCTGGTTGTGCCTCTGCCTACTTCTTCGGGGATATGGGCGTGAAGATACTCTTTTTTTTAAAAAAAAACAAAGACATATTTTCAATATAACTAAACCATCAAATCAGTGAAGAGCAGCATAGTCTTGGTTTTTTAAAAGATTAACTTTTACAACCTGACTACGAAAATGTATGAAGTGATTGCCAGCGCCTCTAGCGAATAGATAATACAACTGTAATCCATAAACTATATTAATAATTTAATCCATAAATTTGAATAGTCTAAATATTAACGTTGTAATATAGTCTGGTGGAGACACATTCTCTTACACGACGTAAGATGAGAAACTATTCGTAATGTGATTCCCCAAAATCTTAGTTAATAAAATGTATTTTGACGAAAAATGTGATAGAAATTTACTTTTTCAAATGTTGCAAGCTGTCCTCGCTTGTTTCTCTCGAGACCTATACAAATTGTAGGCGGTTGTCGATGGAGTTTAGAATTTTATTTAATTTTGTTGTACTTATTTTCATTATTAAAATTTCTAAATAGGAACCGTAATTAATAATATAGTGATAATTTCTTCAAATAAACTGTAACAAAACCCTCATTTGACTTTACCCAATATCACTTTTTTAATTAATAAAAATTATATGATAATTAATACATGCTAGCTACCCTACATTGCCTTGTCCTATCTATGAATAATAATTTTCTTCTGACAAAAACTAACAACACAAAACTAGAATTAGCAAAATAGGTCCATCCGTTCAGGCTTGATGCGATGGCCAAAGGAAATAGGGATTCATTTATACATTTGCATATACAACATGATTTTTGAGATGAAGGACGGAAACAAACCCTTAAAAGTTGAAGCATTTTATAAAAACATACGGTGTTAAATCGCAAAGAATATTGTAGACAAAAGTCCCGTATCTTATGACCACCCATGCAGTTAGATAATGTTATAATGTGATTAATTTTTCCTTCACATTTTTTTCCTAGTTTAGGATAGACTAAAAATGATCGAAAGGTGTTCCTTTTGACTGATACAGGGTAAGCAAAATTAATTATTTCTTACATTGTTAAAAGCATTCGTAATACCCTCTTAAATTATTCCCTACTAGAGTGTTTGGTAGTACACTCAAGTCTTTCCATACCTCCCCACAGACAGATAGGTCTAAAAGAAAAATGAGACGGCTTGGCGTCCGGCGCCCCGACGCTTAGTTTGAAGTTGTAAGACGCGTGTGAAACTCTCAACTAAGGTCAAGGCATGGTCAAGGTTTGCCGCACGGCCGCGCCGTGGGCAACACTGTATGTATTTACCTACTATGGACATCGTGCCTGGTGTATATGATCACAGTATTTTACGGGATAATCATGTCAAAAATTTATGTTATATATTTTGTAGATCTTTGAACTCCGAATCGAATACTAAGTACTCTTCTTCGACAGGCTTCTCGTCTTACTCAGTATCAAATGCATCAAGTTCATTTTTTTCAGTTTATCAATAAATTTCTGAATCAACCTCGTAATTTATGAAATAATCAGGCTTATCATAGATATTACAAAACAGATATATAAACGGGTTTAAATATTTATAGTAGTCAATTTGTGCCAGTAGATAAAGAAGCATTACAAAATCATTCACATGATTTAAATAATTATTAAATAACATTAAAAAAATCAACATGACCACAGAAGATAAAAGTGATAAAAGGAACGAACTGACAGAAGATCACTATACGGAAACAGATCCATTAAAAGAGAAATTTCAAGAAGAATCTGAACAAAAAAGAAATTTTGCGGGAACCTGCAGCCATGTGATTCGGAATATTACAGTGGAACCTACGATGTTCTTTTTTGTGATGGCAGTGGTTATCAATGGTCTCGTTACCCAAAATCTTAGTTTAGAAAAAGCTTGTCGAGTTAATTTGAATTTTTCTAGTGAAATTTGTGATTCACTAAAAGCGCAATCATTGGAAATCCAAAACCAATATGAAAGGGATGTGCAAAAACTTGTCACTCAAGCCATGACATGGAAAACATACATAACAGCAAGTATACCTTGTGCTTTGGCCCTATTCGTCGGGTCATATTCTGATAAAACAGGACATAGAAAAATGTTCCTCGTATTTCCATTATTAGGCCAATTTTTAATCAGCATTAATGGAATTGTTAATACATATTTTTTTCTGGATTTACCATTGGAAGCTTTTGTTTTCGCTGATGCCATCATAGAATCTCTTACGGGTTCATGGTGCGTTTGTTTACTGACGATGTTTGCCTACATTAGTTCTATCACAACAGATAAAGAAAGAACTTTTCGAATGGGATTAATAAACTTTAGCCTAACAGTAGGCTTTCCTATCGGAATGGGGTCTAGTGGGCTATTGCTACGGAGTATTGGTTACTACGGTTGTTTTGGATTGGTGGGTGGCATACATATAATAAACGTGTGCTATAATTTATTCATTTTAAAAGATCCAGAACGCACTTTTGAACAGAAAAAGGTAAAGTAAAACCTATTTATCTTAAATAACATGATAATTAAAAAAAATGTGTCAGCTGTTACGTAGCTTCTGATCACTAATATTATGGTTGGAGTTTTGGCGCCATTGAGAGAAAATATGGTCGAATTTTTTTATAATTATTGAATTTCGTGATGATATTGAGTGAAATTAGTCAATTTTGGTGGCATTTTATACAATTTTGTTCAGTAAAAGTGCACAAATTAAATAATCATGAAGAATTTAGCGTATCGTGTATTTCCTCGTTGCCGCCAAATCTCCTTACATGAGCTTGTGTAATAAGGCCGCCGCTTTACCCAAGAGCCTGACATGACTTACTGATGACTTGTGACTTGTGACTAACTATAATTGATATAAAATTTGATGCAAATTTCTACTTGACTAATGACAAAACGTGAAGGCCAAAACTTAAAGAAAGAGAAAAGAAATATTATGGTTTTTATAGGCGACTAGTTAGCAACAAGCGGGAATCGTGTTTGTTGTTTAGTTTTATCATAAAAAAATCAATTGCTTTTGTTATTCCCCTCCCTCCCTTGAAAACTCAATGACATAGAGAAATAATTTAGTGGACAGCTTTCGTCAAAGGTCTACTTTTCTTTCTTTAGGTTTTGGCTTTCACGTTAGAATTTTGCCTTTAGTGAAGTAGAAGTTTGCATTAAATTTTATATCAATCATAATTAGTCATCAGTCGTATGTCGTCAGTAAGTCATGTCAGGCTCTTGGGTAAAGCGGTTATTACTCGTTACTCAAGCTCATGTAATGAGATTTCGCGGCAACGAGGAGATACACGATACACTAATTTCTTCATGATATTTCATTTGTGCACATTCACTGAACAAAATTGTACAAAATGCCACCAAAATTGACTAATTTCACTAAATATCAACACGAAATTTAATAATTATGAAAAAACTTTGACCATCTTTTCTCTCGATGGCTCCAAAACTGCAAGGTCTAATTCAGTGCTAAAATCAATCAAACCGGTGTTGCCGTTTAGGCGTAAAAATAAGTAGAAACATAAACTCTTTATTGATTACGGATATTTAAATAATTATTTTGGATAACACATTTAAAATACTTAGTGATGAAAAAAGAAGTTCTGTTGATCCGATCGATACCAACATTTGCAGTATCACTGTCCAGGTCAATTAAAATTTTCTAACAGTTTTGTTGAAAAATCTAACACCTGGTCACGGTGCTAGTGTTAAAAACTAACTCACATCTTAACAGCTGGTTGCCAGAATAACAGTTGACCTACACTCTTCAATTGTGCCAGGAATCAGCACAAAGAACTAATTTCAAACAATGGAATAATGAAAACCATGAATAATGAAACATTTTATTGTGGTATGATCATAGATTATAATTTTCACAACAAAATGTTATCCAAGTTGTTATTTACCTTGAAAGACTATACCTAATTATTATTTTATTGAAAATACTGATGCAATAACATGAAATATTACCAGTCATATTAATAACCAAAAACTAAGGTAAGATTAAAGTAACATTAATATTATAGTCTGTAACTCTTTGTTATAAAGACTATCAGATTTAAGCTCTTAGTATCTATGTATATTAAAAAGAAGATACAGGTGTTATTTGATTAGATTATAGAATTTCCATATATTTATCATAATTCCGCAGAAAATTATCTATCAAGGTATAACACACGACATGTTTTTTGTTTTCGCCTGGCATCAACGAAAGGACTATGTCTTCATTTCATTTCTTATTCTTTTTTATCATGTATGTTTAAAATATGCAGACAAATAGAAAAAATATTCGGCTATAAAGTTTGCAACATTTAAAAAATCACGGCACTGATGTCATTTTGTGCGGTTAAGTATTTCTTTAAATTATTTTGCTAGTGCATATATAAATAAATATTATATATACACTGGACAAGTTACACAATTGAATCTAGCCCTAAAGTAAGCAAAGTAATATTAGTATTATGGATATTAGTTAACGATTCTAATACATAAAAATAAATAGATACCAGAAGATTAAACACTGTCTACCCCCGTCCGAAATTGAACCCAAGCCCCTAAGACAATCTTACCAATTAGAGATTGTCTTAAAATAGATATGATTTTAAGATATTTCATTTATTATTTTAAAACAATGTTTTTCTGATTTTTATCTATAGTAAAACTATCTCAATTCCTACCTTTGGTATTGAAATTTACCAGGACTGAAAGAAGCATGTTTTTGAAGTGAAAACTTCTTTAGCGGCGTTGCGCCCTTTTTTTGGAACGAGTAAAATTTTCTAAACTCGCGTCAGGATACGTGATCTAATCGAAAAATCGTAAGACGGATGGAGAGTAAACAGCCAGCGCTCCGTAGGAGAGTAGGGGATCCCCCCTCTCTTTCTACGGCACGGGGAAAATGTATGCCTACGCCTGCTGTTTCGTTTCGATAGCGCAGGGCGCTTGCGCGAATGTTCGTGTTGTCATGTTTGTGTACGATAGCGCAATAAATGAAATTTGTATTCTGCCACATAAATGATAGTACTTTCAAAATATCAAAAATGCACAACGTTAATATTCAAGTTTTTACTTCTGCCGGCACTCTCGGAGTGTAATATGTCGTTTTTCTTATTTTTGGTATGGTTCTAACGCTCATTCTTTTGGAGTTAAAGTTTCTCAATTTGCACCAAGTTGAAAGCAGATTTCGTTAAATCTGACTTCATAATTCAAAATTGTTTTAAGTTATCATAATCAGTCATGTTTGAGTCTTAGGTAAAGCGGCATCCTTAACTAAGCTCATCCAGTGAGATTTGGAACCATCAAAAAGATACTCGGTATACTAATTTCTGCGTGAATTTAGCTGTGCAATTTAACTAAAAAAATTAACAAATTGTTACTAAAATTAAAAATCAATCAAAATGTACACCTTTTTTTATGATGATGGAAGGCAAACAAGCAGACGGATTTTCTGATGGTAAGAGATTCACAGCGCCTAGAGACACCAAAGGTGGTTATGGTGTGGTGTGTAACCGAAACTCATTAACAGCATTAAGCATTGGTATGCTTCCAAAACTCGAAACGTTATGGTAGCAGGAATAGGTAAGGTGGTGGTAAAAATCCGGGCGAGTCGCTGCGAAACTCTACCACCTAGTAGGATGTCACGGTGTTAGTGACGGTAAGCCTATGCTCACATTTTACGAGCTGCCTAGCAGAAAGGCAGATGGTCTATTCTGCGAAGGAGCCAGGACCAACATGGGTAAACCCCAAACCCCCAAAACTCCAGTATCATCATTTTAATAAAATTCTTTGTTTCTTCATGCCATCGTTAATCATTTTCAAATTTTTAACATAGTAGAAATTAGTTAACTAACTATCCAATCAAATCAAAACAATGACAGTTCTTGTTTTCTGTAAATTATTTTCTGAATATTGTTTACTCATTTGACACAAACAACACATGTGTGGGTCTAGCGGTTCAGTTGTTGGACTTGACTGCATGAGGTCCCGGGTTCGAATCTCAGGTCGGGCAACAAAAATAAAATTGGGTTTTTCTAATTTTTTAATAAAAAATGTTGCTCGGGATTTGACATGTGCCCGGTTGGCGTTAGGCTTGCCACCTATCACATTGTGGGACTTAGTGTCTTCGACTAGTCGTGGGTGCCCTAGTTGTGCCTCTGCGTACCTCTTCGGGGATATGGGCGTAAAGATACTTTTTTTTAACACATCTGTCAGACTAGCTAACTAGACATCTCATTAACCGCCTTCTAAAAAAGGATGGGGTTGCCTTATCGACTCCTATATTTTTTCATGTATGTTAATCGATTTCTGAACCGACATTAATAACACTTTTAATTTTTAAAAAGCACATTCACGGTGGTCCCAATATACAGATTATCTAAAAATAGAATTCCAAATTGAAATCAAAAGCGGTTTCATGAAGATTTAGTGCGTTAAAATTATGATGTTTATTTTTAATATTAAGAAGACCAACTGACGACATATAAAAATTACTGTATATTGAGATTGGCGACATAGTAACAATTAAACAACCTGGGGTTTATGGTTGTCATGGTGATAGAATCGTTGAAAAAATATTAGTGGAGGGGAGTCAATAAGACCTTCCATGTTATTTCTTTTTGTGAAAACGAGAGTCTTCACGCCCGTATCCCCTAAGAGGTAGGCAGAGGTACAACAAGAGGATCTACAACTAGCCGAAGACACTAATCGTAGGTAATTCTTATTGAAAATTTTGTAGGATAAAATCTATGAACATGCGTAGACATTTTTCACCTTCATTTTTCAAATGTTTGGCGAATTTCAATGTCATGGTAATGTTCATTGGTAATCCCTGAAATAAGCTCATTATTGCTTCCACAATTGCTTCCTCAATTTCTGTTCTTAGAAAATTTTCATTACATTAATAAATATTTTAATTTACCTCCAAACAAGGTATTATTACCAAATTAAACCAATAGACATATTTTAAATAATTCCTGTGTCTCGTGTATACTTTGTTTTACTTTTCCAAACTTCTTGGCGAAACGGTCATATTGTGCCTAACTTCTTTCTTTTTTTTAAAGTTGGTTTGCCCCTTTCTGGGGCCTACTAAGACTTTTGGGACATGCTACCACGTTTTCGTATTAATTAATTCTTACAGTATTTAGTCACATGTCTTCCGTATTAAATAATTCTTATACAGTCATTAGTCACTATTTTCAAAGTCACGTCAGGGTCTTGAGTAAAGGTCACTTTACACAAGCTCATTTTGGGAGATTTGGCGGCAGCGAGGAAATTCACGATACACTATTCACTCATTATTCTTCATGATTATTTCATTTGTGCACTTTCACTGAACAAAATTAAACTAATTCTCACCTACATTAACTAATTTTACTCATAATTTACACTACATTCAATAATTGTGAAAAAATTACGACCATCTTCATTCACGATGACGCCAAAACTCACTAACTGCTTTCTTTCCTTTTTTAAGTTTTGGCCTTCACGCCTTATGTTGCCCTTAGTCAAGTAGAAATTTGCTTCAAATTTTACATCAATTTTAATAAATTATAATTAGTCATTAGTCGTCAGTAAGTCATATCCAGTCATGTAAGCCTCTTGGGTAAAGCGGTGGCCTCATTAGTCATTACTCAAGTTCATGTAATGGCTGCAACGAGGAAATACACGATACGCTAATTTCCTCATGAGTATTTCATTTGTGCACTTTCACTGAACAAAATTGTACAATATGCCACCAAAATTGACTAATTTCACTCAATATCAACACGAAATTCAATAATTATGAAAAAAACTTCGACCATCTTTTCTCTCGATGGCGCCAAAACTTAACTGCCTAACTTATTTTCTTTCTTTCTTTAGGTTTTGGCTTTCACGTTAGTATTTAACCATTAGTCAAGTAGAAATTTGCATCGAATTTTATATCATTTTCAATTAGTTATAATTTAGTCATCAGTCAAAAGTCGTCAGGAAGTCATGTCAGGTCAGGCTCTTGGGTAAAGCGGTGGCTCATTACACAAGCTCTCTAATGAGATTTGGCGGAAACGAGGAAATACACGATACGCCAATTTCTTAATAATTATTTCATTTGTGCTCTTTCACTGAACAAAATTGTACAAAATGCCACCAAAATTGACTAATTTCACTCAATATTAACACGAAATTCATTAATTATGAAAAAACTTCGACCATCTTTTCTCTAGATGACGCCAAAACTCAACTGCCTAACTTGTAAACAGTATTAAATATGTAAAATAACAAATAACATTTTTTTTCTTTGCAGCATGACGGCAAAGGAATATTCTATTTCTTCCGTATCTTCTTTGATTTTACAAACATAAAAGAAACCATAAAGGTTGTTTTTAAAAAAGGAACAAACAACAGACGCTTAAGGATATGTGTTATGCTCGTGGTCGTCGCCATTTTGTTTGGACCTATGCATGGTACGTATTTTCAACCGCAAAAAATATTATTATTAACTCTTTATTGTACACAACTGATATTACAAAAAAAATACTTAAAAGTAAAAAAAAACAAAGTACAAATGGCGAGCTTATCTCTAATAAGAAAAATTTCTTTCAGCCAACCCGTAAAAGGAAAGTAATAAATGAAATAAGTAGACTTGGTGTACAGATAATTATAGTACCAAATATATTTGATATATTCAATGTATTTGACTCTCGCACTTTTTACATACGTAATCTTTCTTATATGAGTAGCAGATTCGAACATATTATTATGAGTAGTTTAAAATATACTATACGTAACATACCTATGTGCCTTATTATAAAAATAAACTAAGACAGCCGATTACAGTATCAGACTCCAAAGAATGATGTCACCATTTGAAAACGTCTCACAAAAGTGAGAATTCGCAGAATTTTCAGTGATAACAGTAATATAGAATTAGCTATCAAATTTTGTATCTACCAATAACTAATGTAAGTCGTATATTTTACGTCTATGCCTTTTTTTTTATCATTAAATGATTCAGATGTTGTTGATGTTAAGACTTGCACATTATGTCTGGTAATAATATATATCTTGAATGATATAGCGATTTTGATAGATATTAATATCCAATGTACTTAGGATTAAACCAGTGATAAAAAAAATTGATAAAATTCACTAATAACCGACCCTCTTAGGTTATATAAATGTCAGATTATAAATAACTATCTGGTTGTCCGTGACTTCATCAGTGTATAATAGATTTTCAAATAAACTTACGTCCACCAGTAGGTACAGTCTCCTTCTTTTTATTAATATGGCTGCGATCGTTTTTCACGACTTACTTTGGTTTCATCATCATCATCATCATTTCAGCCATAGGACGTCCACTGCTGAACATAG
>NJDD01008277.1:54511-68620 GCA_002245505.1 Calephelis nemesis | reverse complement strand
GTGTGTGTGTGTGTGTAAATTGAATTAAATTAAGGGTAGTTTAACTAAGTAAAACCGTAGTATTTGATAATTGTTTGTTACTGATGGATAGTCAGTCAAGAGTTAGTATATTGTGGAAAAGTACAAGTGTTATTTAGAAAAGTATGCTTAAAATAGTAGGTTATAATAAAATGGTACAAAAAATTCTTACATATAGTAATGAGAGCCATAAAGAATATCTGTATACCGCTTCCAATAACTGCAGCAAATAACATTCTTTTAGGGGGTGGTCTAAATACGTCACCATGGACTAGTTTCCATCCTGTTTCCTCAATCATATCTTCAATATTTTCACTTGAATTGTACCTTGCGATATCACTTCTGAGTGTTCTTATCATTATCATTGTAAGAACACCTAAAAATATGTAACACATTTTATTAAATATACAAAAGAATTTTAAAATAGTCTATATCAACATTTGTAGTATACCTATTACATAAAAAAATATGTTTAATACATATTAATCTAAAATATAGTAACAGATATTTTAGAAGTTTAATTAAACTATAAAAATGAATTACTATTTGTTAGTTTTAATTTGAGTGTAAATTTCATCAGAAGGGATGGATAAAAAATTGCAAGCATCGAAACATACAGTTTTTAATTTCTAATGATCTATAATTTAAATGAGCTACATGAATTTAGCTCATAAAGCTGAAGAGGAAGAGGGACCAACCAATCATTTTAATAGTCCTGTTTACCATAATTATTTATTGTAATTGAAGGTTATGTTGTAGCCTCCTGTATGAACAGATTTTTAATACAAAAAATTACCCGATAAAAACACGAGCACAGCCATAGAGTTAATAATTGAAAACCAATGTATGTTCACATTTTTCATGCCCAAATATATATCCCATCTAGACGCCCATTCAATATCTGATTCACCCCATTCCACAGAATATGTAAAGTACAACTTTGTCCCTGTGTCTTCGTTAACTAACTGTGGCTTAGCATTGTTTGGAAAGTGACAAGAGTCATCAATAAAACTCAATTCATCCTTATCAACTGAGTATGTCTCCACTTCAAATCCTACAACTCTATAAGAATCTCTGAAAAAAGAAGAGTAGTACAATTTATCAGTTGGTTTTAAAAATAATGCTTGAATATAATTTCTCAAATATACATAAGAGTACTAAATCATTTTTACCTATTTATGGTTCCCAGAAATAGCATAAGTTGTTTTGTTAAAATCAATTAAATAGAATTTATATTAATCAAAAATGTTACCGAGGTTATTTGTCAATACCAATTTCAACAAACCTTGTACTAGTTTTGACTTAATCCAAATTTAGTATTTATTTAATAGCACTAGCAGCTCCTGTTAATACTGAGAAGAGCACAACTACTATCCAGACAGCTAAAAGCACTTTGTTTTTTTTCAAAATAAATAAAGACAAAAATTTCCCTACATCATTTAATGGTTTCCTTTACCTAATAATATAGGAATAACATTAGGTTCAAATTTGGGGAAAAGGCTAGCTGATCCCACAATTGGTGTCAACAAGGGATATGTTTTCCTTACCATCTGGAAATCCAACTGGTTGTTAGCTGTCCAAACCCAAAAAAAGCATTCCTGAAGTGACAATGTAATAGGTGGCAAAACAATCACCAATTGGGCACTTATCAAAAGAATTACTTACTGGCTGTGTTTATGATACTTCAATAAGAATTTCAAATGATTGTTAATATAGGCTTTTCCTTTTAACATGAAACCAAGTCTATATCCTTGTTCTATAGATCTTTCCGATGTATCAGTATTCAATACTTTAGTGGCAACAGGTAAATTATCTATGAGCCTGAAAATACAAATTTGTTTCTGAATAAAGTAGCGATATAGTAAAAATTAATAATAAATATATATACATTATTGGCATAATATGATAATTTTACATCACAAATCTGTGCATAAAATGACAACTTGTAAAATAACCTTAGCAATAACTTTAAATAATGAGTTAAGTAAAATATAACATCTGCCTCTCTACCAGGCAGCTCATTTAATACATATTTTCATGCCAAGTCCCTTACGAGATAGATAGAGAGTGTGACACATCTCATTGTCCTGGCATACCTGTCTCATTTGTTATCTTTTTGCCAGTTTCCAAGACTTTTGAAACTAACCTAGGATATGTCCAAGAGTTTTCATCATGCAATGTCAAGACCATTGGTAGTAGAGTGCTGTGCAGCAACTTGCCCGGGTAGGGATCCACCACCTTAACTATTCCTGCCACCATGATGGTCCCGCCTGGAGGGTAGGGTAGACAGACTGGCACAATTAGCATCATTTTCCTACCACAGCTCAAAAATGCATCTATAACATTTATGGTGTCATTAGGCACAAGTAGTCTCTTTCTATCAAGAGAAACATGTGCATATTCACAGCTTTCATAGAAAAATTATATCATATTGGTTTCTTTGGCATGCCTTAAATATCCATGGGCCATGGCTAATGCCTCCTCTCAAGTATTCCCTTTTCTTGTGTTTAGCTATTTTCTTTTACTCATTTGTAATTATTTTAATAGTTATTTTTATTTGTTAAAATTAGTGAGTATATGACTTTACAAGCCCGTCATTTAACCAATAATCCTATATAAAAGGATTAGAATACAATAGAATTGAATATTTAATCTTTTAACTGAGTGTGAATCCAAATTAGACTACCTAAGCTTTCCATTAGGCAGGTTTCTAGTCAGTAAATTGAGATGTAAAGCTTTAAAAAAAATCTTAAATATTAATTACATACATTAATATACTTACAGATGGACGAAATATTCATGTTCAATGCGATTTGCAACTTTTTCAGATTCTTCAACACTCCAGTTCATTGGATCATTTACTTTATGGCATAAAAGTTTACATTTAATGTTTTCAGCCATGTTTACTTCGTATGGAGTTGTTACTATACGATCTCCACGTAGCACTTCACCCAAATTTTCTGATTTATAGGAAAACGTCCCATTTTTCGGTAGGCATAGTGGCAATGAATAATATTCATATGGAAGTTGAGTGTGTATACTCGTCATTTTCACAGCTCTCACTTCTATCCTTTTGCCTTTCTTAAACTCCACTGGAGCAACACCCGGCACGTAAAATCCATCACAAAAGATTATTAGACTAACTAAATAAATTAACAACTGCAAAGGTATCTGTAGGATAAGAATAAATGAAATGGATAAGTCGCAAGGAACTAAACATAAAGTGTTTGTTTAAATTAAACGAATACTCACTGACAACATCACAGCGAATATCTAAATGATTTAATTCAATTTTCACAGTTTCAATTATTTTTTACAATAGTTTGCGACAAACATTTTTTGTTGCAGATTTTTAGGGATTTTTGACAGGTCATAAATGTCAATTATGACATTTGACGTACAGTGGTACCTAGCACAGGTACCTATAAATAGGCACCATATAGGTACCTACATAACTTTTTTAGATTCAACATTTTGATGAGCCAAAGAGTAATCCTCCACTAGGAGTAAAAATATTAATTCACAAACACTCCGCTTGCCCGTGTGAACACGGTGTGAAGAAACATACACATATTTTCATTTCTTAGTAATAAGCCATGTTTTTGTGTTTATGATTCGATTTAAAAATAAGTGTCAGCAGTCGTAATACGAGCACATGTGAGATGAAATTATTTGCGATCATCTAACTTTAGTCTATGTTCAAAGTTCAAGTTTGTACTTTGTAGCCTATGCTCAACCGTCAAGTCCAATGTCAATGAATTAGGGATGGGCAAATGAAAGAAATATATCGATATTTGATATATCGATATTATTTAAAGCTATCGATATTTATCGAATATTGTGTAAAAATATCGATATATATCGAAATATTAGCAATCCGTGCAAGTGAAAGATAAGCTCTTCGGCTCACCCCATTTCCAATCATATCTCTAGCACACTAGTTTTAAGATTCATTTTCGAACGACTAAAATACCGATTCACTGAGCCGAGAGTAAGCGAGAACGTGCTATACGATAGTTTAAATGCGTAAACCATTTCAGAGATAGAAATAGACAGATATGGAGCTGTTTCTGTTCCTTAAAGTAAAGGATAGCTTTAAATGCAAAATATTAATGTGCGACTGACACAGACTACTGTCAGGTACTAATCGACTTGGTTTGCGAATGCGGTCTTAATCGAGAACTGAAGTGGAACGAGAGCTCATAAATAAATATCAAATTTGATATCCGGAAAAAAATATCGATTTTTGATATATCAAGATTTAAAATGTCGACGATAATTATCGATTATTTATTGAAAAAATATCGATTTTTTGATATATCGATATTTTTAACTCAATCCTACAATGAATGACATTTTAAGTTTTAATAATTATTGGTGGTACCTAAACCTACGCTTCGGCCTTCCTATTTCTAAAATATCTGGTTTTTACTTATTATTTGATTGCTAACTGAAATGAAATAGAAATATTTACAACAATACCGTGTGAAAGTTATACAACAAGTAGTCTTATGAACGTTAAAAAGTCCTTAACGTTTGAGTTTTTTATTTAGGTTAGAATACAAACAAAAAACATGGTTCAGGTAAATATCTTCGACCCATCATGTTTTTTATGTTTTTGGAATGGTTCAGCTTAATGAAAATATTCTTTTATTTCAGGCTAGCGATGAAATGGAACACCCTGACTTGCCTCAAGCAGTCAAGCTGTTAAAAGAAATGAATATGAATGTACAACAAGTTTCACAATTAGTGGATAACATGCTTACCCGCGTTAAAAGTGGTGAAATGTCCACAGATAAAGGATTAAGTTTCTTAGAAATGAAATATCAAATGCTTCTTAGCTATTTAATTAATTTAACTTATATCGTACTGAGAAAATGCTCTGGAGAAAAGATTGAATCAGACCCATCGATTGATAGACTTATTGAAATTCGAACTGTACTTGAAAAAATTCGTCCCATAGATTCTAAGTTAAAATATCAAATTGATAAGCTTGTCAAAACTGCAGTTGTTGGTGCAACTTCTGAAGAAGATCCTCAATCTTATCATGCTAATCCTGATAACTTAGTGAGTAAGATAGGAGATAGTGACAACGACTCCAGTAATACAGATGAAGACCATCAAGACAAAAAAGCAAAGGCCTCAAACTCCAACATTTATGTTCCTCCAAAATTGGCAGCTGTGCATTTTGAAGAAAGCTCAGTTAAAAGTAATGAAAAGAAAGCTAAAGAACAAGCCAAAAAGCAATTCTTAAATTCTGGTGTCATGAGGGAACTTCGTGAAGAATATTCAGAAGCTCCTTTAGAAGTAACTACAGGGAACCATGTTAAATACTCGGTATCTAAACATGAGCAAGAAAAGACTGAATATGAGGAAAATTATCTGACTAGATTGCCTGTAACAAAAGCAGAGAAAAACAGGAGAAGAAAACTTACCACAGTTGGAGTGTTGGCTGATGAAATTACAGGAAGTTTTTCCAAAAATCGTAAGCACAAATTGAAGTCTAAAAAAGGTAAGGGTTTTAAAAGAAGGCGCACACATTAATGATTGAGAGAAATAAGTGCTTTTGTATTTCATGTATGTGAAAGTTCAAATCATATCGATGAATTATGTTTTAGTGGTAAATATTGTCTTTACGTGACTGACAATTGCAACATTTTCTGTAATCGTTTGATAGAACCTAATGAAGATTTATCTTAGGTTAGGTTTTGTGTTTCATAGAAATGTTATTTTTTCCTTTAATCTGGAAAATATTGACATCAAGCATATAAATTCCTAAAAAAATTTTAATTGAACCAAATTTTATTATTGGAGATTTTCTTAGTTATAAAAACATTTGCTGCCTACTAAATGCTGCATAATATAAACATGTGATTGTCTGATATTTGTGAGTAAATGCAGTTCAATTTGATTGTCACATTGTCACACATGCATTTTATTATTAAGAAATTTTACAAACACAAAAATAGCTTGGCTAATTAGATAAAAATGTTATATTCCCAAGTTAACTAAATGTAATGTCAGAATATTTTTGTTTGCATGACAATAAAAAAAAACAAAATGATCGGCTAAAAATTGCCAAAGATGTTTGTTAAATATAAAACGTAAAATTTAAAACTGCTACTGGAACTTTTTTAATTGAATTCTTTCTTAAAGTTAAAGCTTGGTAAAACTAAATTGATTAATATACTAAATGCAAGGATAAATGCATAAATTATATGATCAAGGATATGACCAGAACTGCTTTTAAACATTGATTGACACATGTCATTGTTACACAATAATCTTGTTAGGTATTGTAGTAAGAAATATATTATATTGTCTTCTATAAAACACTGCCAAGATGCACGAGAAAAACATGAAATAATAGTGCAACAGCAACATGTGGGAATGCAATTTAAGATATCTTTTCATGGTACCTACTTTTTAACGTTTAGCTAAAGTTATATCTACCTCTAGGAATAGGATTATGATTATACAGGCTGATATTTTACTCTGCTGGGAAAATGAAGAATTTGCTTGGTGAGTCTAATTCCATGCCAAACATAAAGGAAACAACTAATACAAAGTTTACGTAACTGCATAAAATAATTTTATTGAGACTTTAAAGATTTCTCAATGTTAGTATTATAGTATTACGAAATTAATTTTTATAAAAAAAAATCTATGCTATTAAAATATTATCAAGAACCTATAAGTTTTTACAAATCATACCAAACATATATTATCACTAGGCCATATTTTAACTTACTTTTACATCCCTTTGCTCCTCTTTTCTTTTTCTATCCAGCTTGGTGGTTGACTCTAAAACAAATCTTACAAGGCATCAAGTCATTGTTTGTAGTATTCCAGAAAAGTTGTGTATGACTAAAATATCACAGTGTAGATATATTATGAATAAAGATAAATTATCCTAAATAGCACCTGATAAAAAAAAACAAAGTTTGTAAGAATTATATATAAATAATGCATTAGTATACAACCTATTTACTTAATTTAATTTGTAACTCAATTTCATGTAAATAATTCTAATACAGTATCATGTAAATACACATTCCTGAAGTCAGTTTATAAAATTCAAGTAAATATAATACAAATATGCTTGTCATAAGATTGCTTAAACCATGAAGCTACTAGTTACTCATTCTCTCTAGTACTAGTAGCTCTACTACTGAAGGTTACACTCCCAACAAAGGGCTGAAGTCATTTTCAAATATTGTTCTCAAATACTAGCCTCTCTTTCTAATAGTCTTGTGCTGTCAAATAAAAAAGTCAAAATGATAATGTGGTCGGCCCACTAGAATGAGTCAGCAATATTTGGAAATCAGCCGACTAATTCTGTATCTCTTTAGTGACAATCTGATGATGATCTTACAGCAGGGATTTGAAATGTTATCAGATACCTCTATTTTTCACTGATACATACTGTTAATTTAGTAACATCAGTTTCTATTTTGATAATTAATGTTTCGGATAAAAATAACAAAACAAAATTTAAAATCTATAAATATCTTTATTATTATATATTATTACTGTAATAAAGAAAAAAATGTAACTAAAAAATAATGTAACTATATTAATACTGTGAAAAATAAAATGAAAAATAAAGCAACGTTGCTGCTTTTACATTCTGAACAACGCAACGTCCGCGCTCCACTTTGATACATCTGCGAGTTGACAACTATGCAAACATGGGAAGCCAATTAAAAATAAAAAGTGTATGACAGAGACAAAATGATAATAGCATTGAAAGTAATGTTACTATGTAATTGTGAGTAACAATATGTTCTTACCATTATTTCTCAGTGAGTCTCAATTGTAACAAAATCTGTAAAAATGTTGAAGTAAAGATAAGCTTCAAATTACCTCTATCTCAAGCACGAGCAAGTAGCATTGCAGAATAATACCGATATTTCTATCCCTGTCTAACAAGAGATAGCAAATATTAAAACACGTCATTTGACAGTTATTTAATGTGCACGGATTATCACTAAAACAATACTGAATAGCCCCAAATATCTATGTAAGGAGTGCAACCTCCAGTAGTAGTCTAGCTTCATGGCTAATCATACCACCTCCCTTAAATACGCAATTAGTAACTTAATCACATAAATTGTAAATACATATAGGTCTTTATTAAATAAAAATAGTAACAGGGTACTCCAGTTCACTACGCACTAACAAAAATATAACCATGTTTAAATGTACAAATATAATTAATACAAAAAACAACAATACTTCTTCAAATGTCAAACTTTTTTAAGGATCTGCTAATAAGGCAACTGTATAATAATATTTAAAGTTTTTCAATCGAAGTTTTGTTGGTATGTTAATCAGTCAATTGTTTGCCTTTACTCTTAATAGGTCTATGATATTGTATACTAACACGATTAAAATTTTCAACAATCTTTTTATAATTTCACAGGAATTCGTTTTATGCACTTAGATAATTTAAAATAACAGGTTTATTTGATGGAACAATTATTAAGTATACCATTAGTTGCTGCTAACGAGTAACTACGTCCAGGGAGGTGCTACATTTTTATATTATAATATGTTTAAATAAAACAGATAAATGTATAAACGGTGACTTTTAAATATAGAATACTAATAATGATGTCGAGCTATGTAAATAGCTCCTAGTCCCAGCTCCCACAGTATCCTCAGTACAAGTCACCTCAAACCTTAATTGTGTTTTTTTATGCTATGTGCCATTTTTCTCTACCAGTAAATTTATATGGGAAATATTTTTTTTTAAATTCCTTTTGTTGCACATATTTTCTCGTGAAATAAAGTACACATGAATAAATTACTAGTGACAGCAGCAGTATTTTTTTAAAAAGTTCACTCATAGTCACATTAAGAGATGTTATTTAATCTATAATTAAGTCACAATTTTGTATAGAAAATATTGTCTAATGGCCAATTTTAATAAATAACCTGTCTAAGATAAAAGATAGAGCTACTTTAGATTAGTTACCAGGCAACCACTGTTATGTTTTAATGATTAATAACAACAACTTAGCAACAAACCTTTAGCAGGCCTATCTTTATCTGTGGATAGGTTATTAATATTGGCTATTAATGACTAATTAAAAGATAATAAAAGTCTTTATGCAGCTGTGACTTTCTAAATGAAAAAATTATATCAACTGATTTACTTGAATCATTGGTTGTTACATATTTATATTGCATGATAATGAGCTGACACAAGAGGCCAATTTTTAACGTGTGAAATCTAAAGTTTAAGTTCTTTATACATTTTAAACCCTCTATTGATCAATGAATACAAACTATTACCATTCATAAAGTTGGTAATAAGTTGTGCCTAAATGTATAAAACAATGTCAGGTACAAATATCTAACATATATAAAGGAAAAAAAAGAGTATGAATTCTTGTATAAACAATTTATTCACTGTGACAAAGAGCATGTGTATAAGATAATCCACAAATTATAACAATGACTTTCCCATAAAATATTTGATTAGTGATGATATTTTCCAAAATTAGAAACCTATTCGGTAAGTTCTCATGTGTATGTTCGTTCATGAAACAATAAGTATTAATTTATAATAGTTTGCGATTGTGTTTTGTTTGAAGTTTTAGGAGACGATATTACTTTTTTTTAATATTCTTATGTTTTTATTTATAAATTAAGTTTGGAAAACCTTATTTTTTTAATTTGTTAATTTATTACAATTAATTATTGTACTTGTGTTTAATTTTAGACTTAAACGTTATTGTATGTTTATTATTATTAATAACTCGTAGGTATATACTGTAATTTATTACCAAAATACACAAAAAAGAAACTGGAGAAAGAATTGTATCTTTTTTTCTGTATTGTTAATGTTTTCTTTATGTTTTTAATTTTGCATGTTTGATTTTTTTAATTGGATCTAATAAAAAAATAAAAGTACACATCTATTTCCTTTATATTTAATTCCCTAATTCCACGTTAGGGAAATCATGAAGACACGTGCTAGGGTTGAATGACTGATATCGGAAAAGGCGCATTTTCCGTATGTGTCCGATTGGTGTGTGTGTATCCAGATACTGGTAATTCCCTTTTGGCGGTGCTGTCCCATGATTATGCGTCAAATCGGAGCGGATTACACGATTTAGTAACCATGGAGGAGACGACATCATTAGCTGTAAAAAAATCAGTTACACCTAAGTATACCAATTTGCTCATAATAAGTAAAAGTAAGTATCTTCACGCCCATATCCCCGAAGACGTAGGCAGAGGCACAACCAGGGCACCCACGACTAGCCGAAGATATTAAGCCCCACAATGTGATAGGTGGTAAGCCTATCGCCAACCGGGCACATATCCTATCCCGAGCAACATTTTTTTTAATTAGAAAATTGGAAAACCCCAATTTTATTTTTGTTGCCCGACCTGGGATTCGAACCCTGGACCTGATGCAGTCAAGTAATAATACTAATAATAATTAGCAAATTGTTGAAATAGCATTCAATTCTAAGATATTGCTTAATTCTGTTACTCAGAGCGGAGAATTTAAGATCCACTATAATGTGTCTGAAAACAACTGTCCTATAATGAATTTGAGATTCAGTGACAGAGGGATAAAAGTTTTAGTTAGAGTAATATATAAATACTTGTGATGGGCTCTTTAGAATCCTCTGTATTGGACTGGGTCGTAGGCGTGCAAAGGTCATATGGGTTAGGTATTACCAACACCACTGGTGGTAGAGTGCTGTGCTGAAACTCGTCCAGGTAGGGATTCGCCTTACTTATACCTGCCGCCATAATGATAGTGTTATTTTCCGGTCCAGAGGGTAGGGTAGCCAGAGGACTTGCAAAAGTGACCTTACATCTTGGCAACAAGACAACGGCGCACCTGTAATATCTGATGTGTCTATAAACTACGGTTATCTCCTACCGGACACAGAAAAACCGTGTGTTTGTTTAAATTTTTAACATAAATAAAAAAAGTAGAAGAATAAAGGTCAGCTACTTCACTGCTTTTTTATACATACTAGCTAGCACGCGACTTCGTCCGCATAGAAGAATTACGATTTCATACGAACGTTCATCCTCCGATTTCAGTTCTTTGAGGGTTTGTTTTAAAAAAATACATCAAAATTTTGTATTTTTTTTACTTTTTGTTGGTTCATCAGTTAGCCGTGAAAGAGCAATAGACAGACCGACTTTCGCAAATTTATAATATCATATACATTAGTATGGATTCCTGCCATAATGGCGTTAACTTCGCCACTGTCGTAGGTAGGTACTCGGGCCCCGAGAGATTGAGTAGGTATGTACCTACATATCGGGTAAACAGTAAACACATAAGTTAAAAATCCCAGCTTACATTTACCTCCTCGTTTTTTTATATTGGAAGGCGAACAAGCAGACAAATTTCCTGATGGTAAGAAATTTAAACCGCCTAGAGATACTAAAGGTGGTGAGTAATGCTGCCAACCTGAGGCCGGGATGTTAGACGTCGAGCAAAATTAAGTTTACCGGCTACCTTCTCCTCTAAACTGGAATACGTTAATGGCAAGCACTGACGTTATGACGACAGTAATAGGTAAGGCGGTGGTACCAATCCGGACAAGTCGATGCGAAACTCTACCACCTAGTATCCAAATAGCTGTCAATAAATATTGTTACAATAAAATATTACATTCAGAATTTGTCATTCATACTAAATTATTACGTATATTATTTGGGTTTTTACTTTGGTGCAAATGGGTATTAAATATTTCCGTAATACTAAATTATTACGTATATTATTTGGGTTTTTACTTTCGTGCAAATGGGTATTAAATATTTCCGTAATATTAAAATTGAGAGGGGTGATAGAGATGTGACAGCATTATACAAATTTGGCGGCTGATTCCTTATCTTTTTAGTGATGATCACTGGGTAAAGTGTACGTACAACAAATTTCCCCCTGTGTTGGTCCGGGCTCTTTTGTAGAATAGACCATCTGCCTTTCTTTGCCAGGCAGTTCGTAAAAGGCGAGCATAGGCTTCCCGTAACTAACACCGTGACATCTGACTAGGTGGTAGAGTTTCGCTGCGACTCGCCCGGATTGGTACCACCGCCTTACCTATTCCTGCCGCCATAACGTCACGACGTGTTCCGGTTCGGAGGGTAAGGTAGCCGGTAAACTTACTTTTGCTCGAGGCCTAACATCCCGGCCTCTGGTTGGCAACGCAACATTACCATCTTTGGTGTCTCTAGGCGGCGGGAATTTCTTACCATCAGGAAATCCGTCTGCTTGTTTGCTTTCCAATGTCATAAAAAAAAGCTGTCAAATGACGTGTTTTATATTTGCTATCTCCTGTGACCAACAGAGGTATAACGGAGGTAGCAAATACAAAACACGTCATTTTACAGCCATTTGATGTACACTTTTTCCAGTGATCATCACTAAAAAGATACTGAACAGCTAGCCTCTCAGATTTTCTGACTACAACGTTTTAAAAAATTAAGATTTTTAATAGTTGTTGGTTAAGCGCTACATAAGTAATATTTTCAAAAGTATGTTAAGCGTCACTTTCTGCGTTCACTGTGATTAATACTTTTATTGCTTGTTCTAAATTCGAATACCTACCTATAATTAAAACAGGTTTCTGCTTTTAGGACAATTTATTTTGTTTATTAGTAGGTAGATGCATTTTTATATTTTTAAGAGCACCATTACACAGTAGGTAGGTATTCTGTTAAATCTTATTCCATACTTGAGGGTTGCCTGGAAGAGATCGCTGATTTGGCGATAAGGCCGCCTTTGTGTATCTTATAATTTAAGTTTTATTTGATGTATTTGTAATTTATCTGTATTTGGTGCACAATAAAGAGTTATTGTATTGTATTGTAAGTATTTATAATTACAAGTTTTATACTATACCGGCTTCGCTACACTAGGATACGGGTTTCTGTAATCGTCTTGTTGGGTAGAAATATAATCCATTACACCGAAATCAGCAGGCAGCTGGGCCAAGTCAGCATTTTTCATTAACTTGTTTCTTCCTGGTGTACTGTGGGACCAATTAACATATAGAAAAGAGAAGCATCTTCTCGCAAAAAATCCTGAAGAGGTAGGCACTAACCGAAGACACTAAGTCCCACAATGTGACAGGTGTCAACCCGGTACATATCCGTTCTCGGGCAACGTTATTTTTTATTAGAAAATACACATTTTTTGTCGCCCCACACGGGGATCGAAGCTGGGACCTCAAGAAGGCAAGTGCTTACTTAACTTAAAATTAAGTTTGAACTAAATAGAAGGACATAATAATAAGTATGCGTAGGTGTTTACTAAACAAAGTTATATTATTATATTATTACTTATTAGTTGTTCACTGCAGTTCTTCTGTGTTAGCACCAAATGTAAGTAAATGTCAAGCTTGATGTTAAACTAATTCTGGAAATTAACTGTTGATAGTTGCTGAGAGTTTAAATAAATCTCCTTAGAATTTAGATATCTCTCTCTCAAGATATTATATATCTCTTACTACATTAGACGTAGTATGTATCATTGCTGTGAGGTACCTACGCAATATTTATACAGACTGACTGGTGAGATACCTTCAATACTTATGGAGAGTACTCGGTACTCGATTTTCGTTAACTTGATATAAAAAAAATAGAAGCTTAATTTATTATCGAAATATCTCTAAAAATAAGTGAAATTTGGATATTATAGTCCGTCACGTGCGGCGCGGCACACGACACGCCGCCGCCACCCCCGCCCTCCATCCCGCTACCGCGGTGTCCGCGCGGCGTCCAATATTCCGCAGTTAAATACTGGACTCTCGGTGTACTGTGTACGAAGTTTACTAAGAAGTTATTTAATATTTCGTTTTTATGTTATTTTATTTCATGATATATGTTCGCATACTATCACGTCCTTAAATATTGAAGGTATCTCACCAGTCATCCTGTATAGCAGGAAATCGATATAACTAGCCGCGATTTGATCATTCCCTTTTCAAGAGATATGCCATAATTCCGAGGTTCTTCCATTAAAGATTTATTGTCACCCAAGCTGGACCAATTCGGCTAATTTTTTTTTTTAGGTTATAGGAAGGCAAACAAGCAGGCGGATTTCCT
>NJDD01008277.1:35785-48691 GCA_002245505.1 Calephelis nemesis | reverse complement strand
CGAAATCCATTAATTTATTTATTAGATGTAGGTGATAAGTTTTAAGGTAGGCAATAACTTATAATTTGTATAAGTTACGACATGCTTCCTGTCCATATGGACAGATATTCACCTACTGACATTTCTAACATTCAAACGTAACTTATTTCTAGTGTGAAAAACTGATTAGGTACTATAAGTCCCTAGTACCTACCTAGTCAAATTATGACTTGTAGATATTTTTAACATGTAAAATAAACGATAACACCAGCATTTGACTATTGTAGGTAAATAGGCATGAGTTTCGACTTCATGCGAGTTGGAAATGGAAATCGGATATCTCATTTTAGGTACTATCGAACACAATACTAGCAAATATTATTAACATCAAGTTAATAATACACAATGACAGTAAAAAAATATCGGGATTCGTTGATTTTTGGGGACCAAATATTAATAATCCGCTAGTTCAAAAGTAGGTACATATGTCAGGTAGACATATCCGATTCCAACTTAAATTTGCACGAAATCTAGATTCAAGTGTAAATTTTATCCTGTGATGTATTATGTGTTGTATACACGTATTTTTTCTGGTGTTTAATGACATGAACGTATCGTTCAAAGTCTAAAAAACGGTTGAAAGTAATGGAACATACCACCAACAAACATAATTTCATTTCCAAAAATGTAAGCGTTTCTTCCCAAAGGAATGTTTTCGCATTCAAAAACCCTGGACTGAGCGTGTTTTAAATCCTGTGGCTGATTATGAACAGCGCAGATAAAAGTGCGTATTGTGCACGGTTCACCCAAACATTTATACAGATTATATAGTCCCTGAAGAGGAATAAATTGTCCATAACCATTACATAAGTGACCTGAAACAATGGAAGATAAAAAAAAGTAGTCGAATATCCTTAAAGCTGAGAGACGACCGTCGTCTGTCACATTAAATGCTGCCCACCGCCCAATGGTAGTAGTTCCAACTACCAAGTAACTCATACCTAAACTGTTATACCCAGGAAATGAGTTGCCACAGAATTAGTGACAAAATAATTTTATTTCTTACTTAGTAAGAACTTACTTAGTAACAGACGTTATCCTATCCTGAATATTGCTTCTTTCTTCATGTGAAAGGCCTCCTGACAACAAATAAAATACCAAAATTGGTCCACCCATTCGAGTCCGACGCGAAGACCAAGAATTAGGAATATCAAGAATATTAGAAATACAAAATTCAAATCATTTATCATAATCATAACAAGCTGTTGCAACTGTTGCAAGAACAATTTTTTTTTAACTTAAGAAAATTTAAAAAAAAACGTAACAATGTTTTTCAATTGTAATGTAACTCTTTTTAAACAACGTCGATTAGAAATCGACATAAAAAAATTAATCTCCGTTTCCCTTGCAATGAGCAAGCACCACGCTCGCGAACGGACGGACAATTTCGCTTTTTTTTGTTCTATTAGTTATTGTTAGAAAAAGGTTCACTTGAAAAAAATTCATAGTTAGGACAGGACAACGTCTGTCGGCTCGGCTAATGTGTTAAAAGGAAGGAAAAATAATATTAGTTATTATTTACACAAGTAATTTTAGAAACTTGCCTTTTCTTTGTCCAGCTCCTGGTAAAATATCATTTTCCATAAATAATCTAAATGCACTCGCTACGATAGTATCTGGTTTTTTATTTGGTAACTGTCTTTTCGCATAAATGTATCTCGCAACAGAAATAAGGCTATGGAGGAACTGCCAAAAATAAACATTTTCAAACGGGTCATGAGGCGATTTTGCCAACCATTCCGGATTTTTATAAAATAACCGATCAATGTCCACCATTGTAAGACCTTTTTCGTGCATATTACAATCATAATACAACTGCCATAAATACAATCGAATTAAAACAGGTGTAAAGTATACTTCTTCAGTGTTACATATGGTAGCGTATTCATAGTAGATATTTCGTAAATTGGTTTCGTAGCACATTATAGACTTATGAAGTGAATTCGTTTCAAATTTTACTAAATCCGCGATATTCAAACAGCACGTTTCTTCCCGTTCCTTATTTATAGCTCCAGATTTTTCCCTTTTAAATGTTCTATTATTTACAAAAAAATCGTTTATTATTACATTTCTCACTTCATGCTGTCTATCTATATTTTTTAAAGCTTCCTCTATATGATAGACCAATCCCATCGTATTATTGCACATATCGAATTGAAAAGGTTCTAGTGTTTGCCTTCTATTTTCAAAAAGGCTGCTTTCATAATCATCATCTGAGTATTGTAATGTACCTATATTGTCATCAATAAATAATTGTTTATCTTGTAGAATAAGTCCATTATTCGTTACCAACGTTCTTGCTCCATGTTTTTTATTATTTTTGAATTCTCCTTCGTAGTAAGACCCTAAACCAAAGCCAAAATTTAACATTCCTTTGCCGTGACGTTCACCCTTTTCCCAATTACCTCGATAGACTATAATGGAGGGAGAAGACATTGAGTTGTTGTAACAAGCATCCCATATGTAAATTCCATAACCAGACATGACACCGTTCTTCCATCCACCTCTATAAAACTAAAAAATAGGAAGCATTAGAACGGTTTGTAGATGGAAAAAAGATAAGATAAAGGAGAGAAGGATATAAGATATTAATATGTAAGAAGCCTTACGTCATGGTTTGGCCAGATCATCAAGCCCTTTCCCTCACGAATATTTTCATTCCAGTTACCTTCATATCCGCTGTTAGCACAATATTCCCGTGAGCCAAAACCTTGGCGAATGTTCTGTGAACAAATTTATCCAATTACAAAAACGTACAGGTTTTTTATGATATTGGAAGGCAAACATAAAAGACGTATTTCCTGATGGTAAGAAATTCACGCCGCCTAGAGACACCAAAGGTGGTAATGGTGCGTTGCCAGCTTGAGGCCGGGATGTTAGGGCTCGAGCAAAAGTTAGTTTACCGGCTACCTTACCCTCTGAACCGGAACACGTCCTGACATTATGGTGACAGGAATAGGAAAATCAATGGTACAAATCCGGGCAAGCACTGGGAAACTCTACTACCTTACACATAGTAGGATGTCACGGTATGTGACGGTAAACCTATTACAAGCTGCCTGGCAGGAAGGTAGATGGTCTTTTCTGCAAAGGAGTCCGGACCAAGACGGGGAAAAAAAAGTACGGGTTCTTTATATCATAAGACGAAACACACATTATATATTAGTATGTACCTCTTTCATATTATTTTTGCAGCGTAGTTAAAATAACCGCTTTTTGCTACATGTATATTAATTTACCATAATAACATTTTTTACCATTTTTGTCAGTCTTTATCGGTCTATCTGTTTGTTCGGACAAATCTCTGAAACGGCAGGACGGATGTTGAAAGGAAATTCACTGACAAGTAGCTGATGTAAAGAAAGAGTAATTTCGGCTACTTTTATTTTCGAAAAGTTATAAATCAACTTTTTTTTTTCAAATTTTGATTCCACGCGAACGAAGTTAATTAATACATAGCATTGATACATAACAATGAGTTACAATTTGCAAGGAGATTCTTTTTGTTGACGATAGTCAATAAACAATAATCCTAGAAAGACTCAATATAGAAAATCACAAGGACGTATGATTTTGTCTAGGTTTTGTCTATTTTTAAATCTAGGGCGGAACAAATTCTTGAACAAAAACTTTTAAAGGTAGGTAAATAATAATAAACAAGTATGATCTAAAAAATCTTGTTTGACAGTTAAACACCATCACTTTTTGTTTAGGCTTCGGTATTTTATACACATTGATATGAACTTCTTAAGCAAATCGTTGAAAATAGCTCTTTCAAAGAAATATTGGACTACTAACATTTAACAAAGGAACAACGCGCAGGTACGAAGGCGCCGATAACTGAGTGTTTTCTATAAATTTTATCGTCGGTATACCTACACTATATAATATTAAATAGTTATTAAATATGTATATACATATCCTCATGCCAAGTCCCCTACGGAGTAGACAGAGAGTATCGACTCCCAAATGCAACGATATTTGTACATCTGCCTAGCCTCCTAAAATTCATTACTTTTTTCATACCAACATTCCAGTATGGGAGACTCGATACCATCTTCAGATAAAATAAAACCAGTTTAATCAAATCAAATTTATTTTTACTGTCACCCTAGGTATAGAAGTAAATTAACAACTAATTGATACAGTCTTAGTAAAACCTAGGTGAGAGTCTGGTGCCCGTTGTAGGTAATGACCTGAGTTACAAGTCACCCTCACCAGCGCCCTCTCCGCGGATTTTCATGTACAGTTACATTACTAGGTACATTACATTAATATCATTAATATACTAGTAGAATAAAACTATAAAAAATATAGAAACTATACCTATGTTATCCTTACTCTCTATGTGTGTGTGTGCTTGTGTGTGTGTGCGTGTGTGTGTGCGCGTGCGTGCGTGTGTGTGTGCTTATGTGTGTGTGTGCGCGTGCGTGTTTGTGTGTGTGATAAGTTGACGTGGGGTTAGTCTGCTTATTTAAGTGTTATAAATAAAGATGATATTCATTAGGAAGATTTTATAAAAACTCAAGTGATATGATGGTATATCAACCTGGGTCTCCCCAGGAACCTACATCTATCCACACTCGCATTGTACTTACATCTGTAAATTTTTTATCAGTCTGTCTTTCGTTTTGACCTCGGCAGAACTCCATTTCAGACAACTTCTTAACTATCGCTTGTACTTAACACAATACAATTTTATTATATCCTTTTAGTATACCTATTTCACTATATAATCATCACCAGGGCTATTACTAAAGTTCGATTCAATATCGAGAAAATAATGAATAATCAAATGTTTAAATATCCCTGGGCAAGTAACACAAACATACTTGCAACAAGCTACAAAAACATATTGTGGAAAGCACTACATAAAGCTATAATAATCCTATTAATATTATCAATGCGAAAGTTTGTATGTATGGATGTATGGATGTTTGTTACTCTTTCACGCAAAAACTACAAAGCCGATTACGATGAAATTTGGTATGTGGGTAGCTGAAGACCCAAAATAACATATAGGCTACTTTTTATCCCGGAGTTCCCGCGGGATTGGGACTTACGCGGGTGAAACCGCGGGGCGCAGCTAGTAAAGCTATAATAATAAATAATATTTAACTGACAGTGTGTTAGAAAATGCCAACCCACCTTTTCCCACTCTCCATCGTACAAGTTTCTAAAATATCCAGAGTAACGGATGACTCCTCTGCCATGTTTAGTGCCCAAGTCCCATCCACCCGCGTACGAGCGTTGATTTCGAGAGTCGACATAGATTCCCTGGCCGTGACGAAGGTTCTCTTGAAATTCGCCTTCGTACCACGTGTCGTCTTTCCATTTTATTGTGCCTTTGCCATTTATCTCATTATTTTTGAATTGACCCTGTAAGTTCACTACTCAGTCTTAGGCCTAACATATAGGTGCATTAATTATGTAAAAAAAAACAAGTTTTGTTTTTAAATTAAATACCTGCCTAGTTCTCTTTACAAAAAGTAATGATATCCCACCAAAAACATATCTTAATGTAAAAAGGAGAGCCAATTTCAATACAAAAATTACGCTTAGCTGTGATTTCCGCCGTAAAAAGAATGGAAATCTTAATGGGTGCCAAGTTCTACGCAAAATCCAAATACTTATTTATAGGAACAAAATAACATTACGATCAAGTATGTAACTCTATTTCTTTGCTTTATTCGATAACAAATGCTGTTATTTCAAAATAAGAGATCTAATAGTGGTTTAGACTTGACTTGGCCAGTTTTTATTAGTTTTTATAATATACATTATGTTGAATATTGTTATGTATTAAGTGATGTAATGAAAACTGGCCTCCTTTTTTACATTTATGTTTTTGGTGGGATTATAAATCTACATTTTCAGAACCTACGGGCCCGCAACCGTCGCGGACGCGGGTAAAAACCACTCCGTGAGTTCGTAGTCTTACATATATTACATGTTAGGAAGGGAGGATGCTTACATGAATTATATTTCTGACTAGCTATCCCGGCGAACTTTGTTCCACCCGCTGCGTTTGTGTGGGAAAATTTTAAATGTTGGTTTTCCTAGTTTACTCGCAGTTTTTCCTTATTTCTTACCTTTTAAACCCTCCCTGAACTTCTACAAATAATTCAAAACCAAAAGGAGCCAAACCGGTCGAGCCGTTCTCGAGTTTTAGCGAGACTAACGAACAGCAATTGATTTTTATATATATTTCTGATTTAAATAAATAATTTACTTACCAAGTACACTGTGCCATCCGCCCACTGGAATCGACCTTCCCCGTTCATGCACTTCATTGAAATATCGCCTTCATACATATTTCCGTTTTTAAATATAATTACTGCACGTTCGTCGGGAGATGACCACCAACATTGCTGAGTGTCATTCTAAAAAATATTATTAATAATCAACGAATAATCAAGGAATTGGCCAAGGTTATTTTTATAGGATAATAATAAATATCCCTGGACACGTCACACGAATCGAATCTAAACCCAAAGTAAGCAAATTATGCTTGTGATTCGTGTGTAAGTCAACGATTCTAATAAGTACATAGAAATACTTAAATAGATACCAGAATAAATTTAATAAATATCCAGACCCGGAAATACAGATATCTAAATGTTTATCACACAATTAAGTAATATTCAGCTGTAAAAGGGGTTACTTTATCCTCCTAAAAGAATATTATTCTAATAATACTAATTAGCATAAAAAACCTTGGCATAGATATGACATAACGTTAATTTTATTTGTGGATATTTAGCAACATGGGAATAATACTAATTTAAGCGTCTTCTTTATAAATATGGACTAACCTAAGAGTACACTGTACTGTCACGTTGTAATAAAGACTACTAATACCTGGGGGGTTACCATAAGCTCTTAAAACAGTATTATTTTAACAATACTAATTGTCAGTCGAGAAAGACAACCTTATCACGTATACCATAAAGTTGCTTATATAGGCAGACATTTAGCAAGATGGAAATAATACTGCTTTAAGCGTTCATGGTAGACCCCCTGATCGAACTTTGGCGTTTATGGTAGGGCCCCAGAACATACAGGCTTTGATATAAGTACTCGTAAAATGGCGACTGGGATACCCAATATTAGAATAACTTTAGCGCAGTTAAACTTACTTCGATTTCAATAACTAACTTATTCACGTACACAAAAAACTACTATTTTTATGATTTCTCTGGAGTTCCATCATCAGATCCAGACTTACTGACAATGGACCTCGAAAGTGCGCGCATTCAAACACAAATAGAATTTTTAAATTTCTCTGTTCAGAAATGACGGAGAAATCAATTACCATACATAAAAAAGTATTAAGTAGTCGAACTTATGACTTAATCTTTTTTTAACTTAATTTTCGCGTTCACCACGTTTAACATGTACCTAGTTAGCAGTTAAACAATAAATTGTTTTAAAGGATCCGTTAGATTTATTTGTAACCGAATGTTAATAATCCGCTAGTGCTGTTTTCAAAAACTTATTATTACAAATACGATTTCAATTTCCAATTCGCATAATATCGAGATTCAAGAGTAACCCTACAGTAGTATTACTCTTAAATCTCGATATCACGTGAATTGGTAATTGAAATCATGTGAATTGGTAATTGAAATCATGTGAATTGGTAATTGAAATCATGTGAATTGGTAATTGAAATCGTATATTTCGTTTTAGGTACTTTTGAACAAGCGAATTATCAACATTTTGTTACCTGATAAAATAATTTCTTATTTACTGTTAACGCATTGTTAATAATTCGCCAGTATTAAGTTCAAGAATACCTAAAATGACATACTCGATTCCAATTTCCAATATTGCATTAATCGAGCTTCAGGAGTAACCCTACAGGTCCGTGTTTGAAGCCGACGAGTAATTCCGTCACTAAATAGCATGTATATATACATATAGCTATATATAGCAGCGCTTGGTACCTACTAGGTACCAAATATTTACAAATATTATTAATTTTCAGTACTTAAAACACCATTAGGTACTTGTTAACTACAGTCTTATTAATAAACACAGACTAAAGCTAATATCCAGTACCGGATTAAGCCCATGCATGGGGCCTAGGCCATTTTAATTTTGGGGCCCTCAATTTTTAAAAAAAATGTAAAATTGACGGTTATTTTCGCAATTTCAGAATTTTAAACACCTCATATATCAAGGTTTTAAACACAATAAAACAAAAGAAATCATTTTTTCCTTCAAATCATATACTGTTTCGGTATTTAAGCGCGCAATTTGAAATTTGGTATAAAATAACAGTCGAACAACAAAATAAAATAAATATAACAAATGATAAAGAATATAGTTTTTCAATTTGAAAAAATATATACAAATTAAAAATTTTATTTTGAAAAAAAATCATGTCAATTTTTCTTGGGGGCCTGATCGTCGGGGGTCCAAGGCCATAGCCTAGTCTGGCCTATTGGGTAATCCAGCACTGCTAATATCTATACCACAATGTAATAAAGACTATACCAGGTTGAACCTTGGAATACTTTAGTCCATGTTAATTAATAAGACACTATGGCTTAGGTATAGGTATACAATGCGAATGTAGGTGGATAGAGAGATTCCACGATCAAATCACTCGGGTTTTATCCAAGGGTAAAATCAAAGAGTCTGGAATCAGAGTGTTTGTATAAAATGGCAATGAATATGAAGGAAGCCAGTCAAATTGACATTTTGCACTCGATACCTACTCTCTGCCTACCTAGTTAGAGACTTGGCGTGATAAGTAAACTCATCAACGTAATTGGTAATGTATCCTAATAGCCTCCATGCAATTTTTTAAACAAATTTTTAGTTTATCTTTTGTCTGCCTATCTATAAAAGTAGGTACCTGGTTATCATCATGCGTCTCCTTTGAACTGCTCTTTTTGGGTTTCGTTGCTTTACCTGAAAATATAAGAGTAAATCCAAGTAATACATGATAAACGAATCCGTGACTGCTATACAAAAAAATATGGAAAACGAGCCTCGAAATAGACTCGTTTTGCATTTTTTTTTCTTATTCCAATGTCACTTTACGGAAACGAGAGTATTGTAAACCAGAAAAAGCGTGAAAGTAAGAATGAATGAGGTCGAAGTGCGCATAAGGTCGGAATAAAAATAGCATTCGCAAAAGTAAGATTAGAGTGAGGGAGTGAACGATTTCAACTGTTTCACGAAAAAAGACATGCACCATTGATTCGATCATGAAAGAACTACAGATGAACAGATTTATGTACAATACGAATAAGGATTGTTGCAGGTACCCGGAAAGACCTAGAATCTTATTCCTAGAAGACCTAGAATCTAATTCCTAGAAAACCTAGAAGTCCAAGATTGACATTCCAAAACCAACTCGCACGGGTACCCTCTGAGGGCGGTGCACAGATTTTTGAAACCGACGTGTTTTTATGAAATGAATGTGGAGGTAGGTAACTAGAGGTTAAAGGTTAAAGGAAATGTGATACCTTGTCGTACTCTATACACTCTGTGTGCCCCGTAACGAGCTTGGCGTAAAGATATGTATGTGTTAACCAGATAAATTTAAATAGGCAATTTCGACTTGATTTTAATCTCAATTCTAGATACGTCTCTAAGACTTACCAACATGTTTCTTCTTCCTACTCAAAGTAATTTCACTCACACTCGGTATGATCTCTGTTGGTAGTCCATCGGTCTTACATGGTTCAATAATATCCCAAGATGTTACTATATTGCCTAACATGGATTCGAATAATAAAGTAACAATTTCTCTTTCAACAGCCCCTGTTTTGACAGTGGATGGTAGCACAGATCCACTAATTAGACGAGATCCTGATGGTCCACGTGCAGTTGATAAAGTATCATAATCATAGTCGCCAAGTATAGATCTCTTGGTTAAAATTAGAGAACTATCTCGTCTTGTTAACGTCTTTGAGGAGTCTACGTAATACATTATTATCCTACAATGCAAAGTTTCTTATATTAACGCGACAGCTTTTGTTTAAATTATTAAAAGTTCGATTTGCTATCGACCGCAGTTTTTATTTTGTAATACAAACAAGCTCTTGAGAAACCTTCAGTTCCTTTATTAATAAAAAAGAATTGAAATCCAAGAGATTAAAATTTAAATCGTCTATCAATTTAATTTCTAATTAAATTTAACTGTAAATTGATAAATGTCAATCAACAATTTGTCATTTAAATTAATTTAAATGTCAGGATCTGACATTTTTTGGTTATCAAAAATCAAACGTGCAAACATTTTTAATATGCCAAAGGTATAATCAAGGAATATAAATACTTTTTACCAAGAGGGTAGGTATAATAGATTTTTTTAGAAGCGGCAACTGAAAGTTAACTATAGGTATAGTTCCTGTGGTTCCTGCAACTCAAGAAGGCCAGTGGCCTTTACTTTTGGTAAACGTGTATCTATATATCTGTGCCTTCCCCACAAGTGGCTTGTCGTGAAGATATATATATGTCTGTATGCATGTATACATATATTGTCGTGGTGTGCATTAGAGCGAAATCGATATGGTTAGCATAAAGAATTCAAATTTAACTTCCTGTACAACTTTAGGTAAATAATTATATACAATCGCGATTAATAAGTTTATGAAAACAAAAAATGTGTGTGTGCGATTCACACAAGATAAAAGTGAAACTTCAGTGAATCGACAAAAGAATGAGATGTATATGTATTTGTCTCTCTTACCTGCAAAAGAGTGACATGAATATATATTTGCGACTCTTAACTGTCGCTTTTCCGTTGCACCCGTTTTAAAATCACAACGATTCTAAAGAAGTTTCACTTCAAAAAGCAGCCAGACTCGCCCATGAAGGGTTCAGTAGCAGCATGGCATATGGCAATAAAAAAGATTAAAGGTAAATTGCGGTTTACAATTTATGACGTATTAAAAAAAACTGCTTACTAGATCTCGTTCTAACCAATTTACGGTGGAAGTTAACACGGTGACATACATCAATTTTTTTAGTTTCATCGTTCTCTTATTTTAGAAATTACAGGGTGGGGGACTATTCTACCACTTTGGAAATGTCTCTCAAACTATTGAGTTTAGAAAAACATTAAATTATAAACCTCAATATCATTTTTGAACATCATTTTTCAAAACATATCCGTAGATACCTACTTACCCCACACGTATACATAAGTTTGATGAAAAAAAATTTTGTTTTAGTCCTAAGAATGGGGAACCCCCCCAAAAATTAGTGCTCTTATCTACTTTTGTATGAAAATCTTAATCCTGTTCTCAGTATACATTTACTTACCAAGTTTCCATGTTATAATTCTTATTGTGTCGGAAAAAAGTGACTATAATATACTAACAAACAGACAGACATGACAAATCTATAAGGGTTTCGTTTTTTGTCATTTGGCTATGGATGCCGAAAAGAGGCATTCGAATATGTTCGTTATTGCTGCGTAATAAAGTTACAAATTACAAGATTACCTGACCTGAGACCTGGATAAAATAAAATTTACTAACAAAATAATTTAATCAACACATTTAAATCAAACTTACATATATCAACAATACTAGTTTGTTCGCGTTAAAAATGTTATGACGTCATCAACCGATTCCAACCAATCAAACTACAGAATTTTTAACTGTCCAATTTGATTGAACAAAGACGTTGTTGGGTTGATCACGTCACTATATTCGTAACACGAACAAACTTTAACAACTTATTTAAACCGACAAATATTAAAATACACTTTGAGTAATTTGTGCATTCCTAAATCACAGCAAACCAGCTTAATAACTATCGGACAATATTTATAACCTATCTAAGATAAGAGAGATAATGCTATTTTAGATCAGCTCCTAGGCAATCACTGTTATTTTGCCATAGTTGATAAGAATGTTTTAGCAACAAATCTCTAGTCGACCTATCTCTATTTGTAGATAGGTTATTAATATTAGCCTAAGACGTATATGTACAATATTTTCTATATTTCATTAAAGACCTAAGCAAGTTGAATACTTTAATAAAAAAAAAACTGACATAAGTTTCAATACTTCTTATCGTCGGTGCTTGGTGGAATTCCATTCTAGAAACAATTTATTCAATAAATACACTTGTACTTTCTGCAACATATTTTGCATTTTTATAGTTTAGCCAACCGGTTTCGCTATTCAATTATATTATAGCCCTGATGATGCTTGAATAGCGAAACCGGTTGGTTAAACTATAAAAATAAAAAATATATTGTGAAAAGTACAAGTGTAATGAATATATTATTGTAGAGTAGATACAGTTATACAAAACTTGTCTCTGTTAACGTTGTCCTATTTTACGCAAATGTTAAATTCTAACACTTTTCAAACCTTTAATTTGTATTTAATTTATGTAAATCAATAATATTTTTGAAAAACATAACAGACTAGTTAGCGTTACACATAAACAAACACATATTCTAATATAGCCCATTGATTTTCTATAGCGAACATTTTCTCTCATAATCATAAAAATAAGCACAGATTTTCGTTAATTTTAATAAGTCAAATCATTCCATTTTCCAGTTTAGACAGTTATTCCCGGGGGAAAAAGCGTAGCATCGCTTCTAGGCTTTCTGTAAACCATGCTGTCGGTTTTCAAGAGAACTTAAATATAAGTTTAAACTAAATGCATAATACTATTAAACTGTGCCTACATTTGCTAGCACCTATCAAAAATAATATATTTCAGTAGCTATCGCCTAAGACTACGGCAAGAATTGAAAAACTTTGAATCCTAATGGTTTATAATCTACTCATTTTATAGAATATAATATAAGACTTCTAGCATTTAATGAGCATTATTAATATAGTTTAAAACTGACAAAAATATAAATTACATCTGTTAATA
>NJDD01008277.1:0-22549 GCA_002245505.1 Calephelis nemesis | reverse complement strand
CGTTAAATTTTTGGATCATTTCTCATCATCATCACAAGCAGACGGATTTCCCGATGGTCAGAAATTCCCGCCACGTAGAGACACCCAAGGTGGTAATGGTGCGTTGCCAACCTGAGGCTGGGATGTTGGGCCTCGGGCCAAAGTAAGTTTACCGGCTAATTTACCCTCCAAACCGGAACACGTCATGACGTTATGGCGACAGGAATAGATAAGGCAGTTGTACCAATCCGGGTGAGTCGCTGCAAAACTCTACCACCTAGTCAGATGTCACGGTGTTAGCGACGGTAAGCCTATGCTCGCCATTACGAGCTTCCGGGCAGGAAGGCAGATGATCTATTCTGCGAAGGAGCCCGGTAAAAGAAGAGAGAGTGGGATAGAACCCATTTCCTGACGTTTGTTGGGTGTACTGTGTCCAATTCAAACGTGTACAAACAGTCTGTCCATAGTCTGTGTATTCCCTTCCATTTTTCATGCTTCTGTTTTTGGCACATGTGGTGGTGTACATCAAAGTCACAATCCAAATCATGTTCTGATGAACTATCTAGAAAATCTAATAGTAAATTATTTACTTACTAGATAGTAGTCCATAATAATATAACATAAAAATAAGAACAGCCTGTATAACAGATCGACATCTAAAATGTGCGTCAATCGGGACGTACGCTAATGAAATGAAGGAAAAAATACATTACAATACCTGCTGTTTGTGTGATACACTAATGTAATGTAAAGCTGTACATCCCGGGATGTAATATACATTAATGTACATTATACACATAGCTGTCGTGTGTAAAGGCCTTAATAAAAGCCAAGCCATCAAATAGAAACATTTATATTCAGGAGTGGTTTTTCTATTTAATTATTTACCTATATATTGTCAACTCTGTGGTCTAGCGGTCCGGTGTCGGACTTGACTTCTTGAGGTCCCAGGTTCGATTCCAGGTTCGTGTAACAAAAAAATTAGAAAATATATATTCAATTTTCTAATAAAAACGAGATGCTCTATATGCTATATCTCGCGTTTGGACAAATTCTAAACAAGTTAAACAACAAATTCGAAGAAATTCGTTGTAATAAGAGATAATAGAATATCAACTTACAGAAGAGGTTTTGTATGCATGCTATGAATAAACTCGTATGCGTAAGTGGCTATTGGATTGTCATTTAATAGGCGAGTAATTTCAGCTCAGTCGATCGATAACAAGTTATATATTACCTTCTAAGTTTACTGAGTGTCAATTTAATATGTGGAAACTTCTCTCGAAATTTATCATTCAGTTCCTTCTTCAGATCTTGAGGTCGAACGTAATCGATGATAGAAGTCATGTACGAAGTGAATGTGAGAAGCGTTCGATGTTTGCCAGCGATCAGCTCTGGGTCATCCAGCACATTTGGACAATACTGTAACTGTAAATATTTATAGTGTTACTTGTATCTGACTCTTCGATATGAGGTCAATTAGTGTATTTTAGTGTTTATCTGTAAGTCTGGAACCTTTCGAAAAATTAATAACGTTAAGCCAATAAATAAAAAACATCTATTTGCAAACAATATCGGATTAAATTAACAATAATGCGACAAACGGAAAGTGGACTGTACACGTTACTTCATATAAATTACACGTGTACCAAACCTTCAATTTCATCCTGTGTAATATAAAATTTACTAAATTTAATTTGTGAGACATTTTTGACACAACGATTGCGGTGGCACGTTCTTCGTGTGTGTAAATCTGTTGGCGTCCGATATAAAAGACAATTTTGAACTCATACTCGACTTTGTAGCCTCGATTCCAATCCAGATTAGTTTATTTCAAGTTGACGCAGACTTCTTCGTGCTTCTGCGTGCCATATGAATGTTTCTTTCTGATTTTGTGGAACCTAAGAATTTCCATGAGGATACGATTTAGAAAACTTTAAAATAACAGTATAATCACTCTTGTTAACGGCAACATATCAATGAGGACCCTGATGTTTCGAATGGTCGTTGGGAAGAAATGTTCACTTACAATAACTAGACCAACTTGCATATTCTTCAATAAAAAGAAACTAATTGTAAAAAAAAAGATATAAATTCCTTCAACCTATCATAAGATTAAACTTATTTTCTTAATTACTGAACAGACAGCTGAAGAGTGCTTACCTTTTTATTTCACCATATTGATATTTTTTAAAATGAAATCTTATTGTACTAAACACAAAAGAATTAGGTACTAACAAGAATTTATCCCTTTTGAAGAATTTATCTAGAAATTTTGATCTAATAAGTTTATATTGAGTGTTTTAAAAGTTCGGACATAACTCTTTTACGATTTCTAAATATACATACATACATACATACATACATACATACATACATACATACATACATACATACATACATACATACATACATACATATGTACATACATACATACATACATACATACATACATACATAGGTGCCAGATCCCCTAGTTACAATAACGCTAACCTAGCGGTTTTTCGGTTTTCATTTTTGTCATAACGTCATTATTTTTATGGATTGGACTGTCATCTATAACACCAGCACCAAGGTATATATCTCGGGTCTATAAACTCGACTTGGTACTGCTTGCTTCTGATTACTGAGTGGGTTGTTTGGAGGGGTTGTGGCTAGCCGCACGGCATCTCGGCATTGGGCACCGGGTGGATAACTTTTAACAGTAAGGGTTTATCACTTATTACCATAACCTGTTCTGGTATATAAAACATCAGATTAATAGTAAATACTTTTAAAATGTTATGTTAAATAATAATTATTAATTTATAAAAAACTTACGCATTTCTGAGAAAGAAGTGCTCCTTCATCCCAATCAAACGTCTTGTTCTCGATTGAAGAATGTGGCGGGGAGGCAGCAATGGTTGTCCGTTGAGAGGACTCATATGAGAAGCACCTAAAATAAACCCATTGGTAACTCAAGAATTGTTTTTTGCCATTGTTACTTTTTTGGTTAATACACATGCAGTTATCGTAATTCTATTTTATATTATTAATTCTATTAGTATGAACTATATACATGCCTAAAATCTTGGTTTTTGGTTTCTCTCTATGTTAGTAAAGTTATATTACATGCATACCTATTTATTTGGTCAGGGGAAGATTTTGAAAAAGTGATAATATGTTGAATGCGAATGGTTAATATTTGAAAATTGTTGAATTTGTTATTACAATACTAGATGTTAGAAAAGGCCCAACTTCCTCACATTTAGAGATTAACCTATATTAGAATACACTTTGGGTACGCTCTTATATGAAGCTATACAAGTGCTCGGAGCCGCTATACTGCCACCTACTAGAAGTTATACTATTAACAAAGATCTGCTATCAATTTCCAAATATTTCTGACTCACTCTAGTGAACCAGCTTCTCTTTAATTTTCGTTCAATTCCAAATATTGCTGGCTTAATCCAACTTACCGTCCTCTCTTTGTGAGCTTTGTGATGTCAATAAACAAAGCCAAAACAGAGAATCCGAAATACTCGGGTCAAGACTGAGCCATCAGTATTTAATGTAACATAAAGCTATATATATATATACTAGTTACTTATAGGTTATACTCCTAAAAAAGACCAGATTTATTTCCAATTATTGCTGACTCCCTGCAATGTAACGGCCTCCCTTTCGAAGAGTCTTATGATCTCAATTAACAAAGTCTGCATTCTAGACTACAAACATTACAAAATAATATTCTAATACATAAATATAACTTTTTTTCAGTCTACTCGGAACCTAATTCTTATACGTTTTTATTTTTCAGTTCAAATAAAATCATATTTCTACTTTTGTCAGTTTCGTTTTATAGAATGCTAAGCATTAATTTTTATAAATAATGCAGACAAAAAATTTTAAACAAATGTAGTCACTCAACGAAAACTAAATTACTAGTAGAAAACTTTGAAACTATATTTGACTTTTAAAATAACGTTAAACAATTTTAATTCTTAATTTTAAACAGAACGAGGTCAGCAATCCTGGTAATACCATTAAGGTTCAGCTAGCATCTACATGTGAACAAATAAACGTTATAACTCAACGATGCTAACAAGAAACTCACGCACGAATCATAAATAATAATATTAATTACGTCATATACCAAGAGGAACACGAACATAAATATTTTAGACTTTTGATAAAAATTAAATTTTACTTATTTCGTAAAATTCAAACTACTGGCAGAAATACAAGTAAGATTTAGCTATTGCTATTGTAGAGCCATGAAATTTTTTTAAGGAGGTTTCACCTCTAAAGGGGATGAAAATTCTTGCATTCGAGCAAGTCCAGGGAATGTTAAATAATGTTATAAAATTGTTTGGTGCCATAACCACATGCACGTGCTCCTACTGAATTTTTATGACTATTTATCCCATACTACATTGGAAAGCAAGCAGACCTTATAGGTTACTTTCAAACTTACTTCACAAATGTTGGTATATTGAAAGTCTATAAAAGTTCCTACATAAGCATAAATTGAATATTTATGTAAAAACAGTATCTTAAATATTATCTATTCAAACTAATATGCTTTCTACAAATATCATTTTAAATTTGATGAACCACATGCACCAATGTTACTTAGATATGACTTTTTACAAATATGTAGTTTGTTTATGCAATAGGTCAAATATGAATTGGTCAAATGATTACTAATTGATTCAAGAAACTATGATATTTGAATAATGGACTAAACAATTACTTACATAGTTTCAATCGTGTGTAAATACTTAAATTATTTAAAGAAAATAAAATTAATACTTTGAAGTGAAACTTCTTTAGAATCGTTGTGATTTCAAAACGGGTGCAACGGAAAAACGACACGTAAGAGACACAAACATATATGTATACATCTCATTCTTTTGCAGGTAAGAGACAAAAATATATATTCATATCATTTTTTTGTCGATTTACTGAAGTTTCACTTCTATTGTGTGTGAATCGCACCCACACCTTTTTTTATATACGCCGTAAATAGTGGGTTAACTGATGGTTATCTCTGCCCAATTGGGGAACCGTCCGTGGGTGGCAATATATTTAGTTGTCGTTAGGATGTTCCAAAGTCAAATCCGTTAAGAAAAACAGCTAGTTACCAACGTAGCTGGTTAACAAAAGTGTTGTTCAAGGTAAAAATGTCTTCAGAATAGAGCGATAGAGGATCGCCACATGTCATGGGAGCTGACTTGCAAGCTTGACTACGATGTCCGAAGGTTAAACTTAGCAGTAAAAAAACAAAGGAAACAATTCCTGGAAGCGTTTCTAAGAAAGATGCAGCAGAATATATTGAGTAAATCAACATTTCTGAACTACGCCAAAAGACCAAGACTATAAGAAAGTGACTGACCATCGAAAAGTCGATACACTATGGGGTCAAAAGAAAGTTACCTAGCATTGAGTTCAGAAGCACTTCGCCAAAGACTAGAGCACCCCGAGATAAAAGTAGTACGGTACGTGTGTCCAGATTTACGTTTTGTAAAGTTACAAGCGATAGGTCAGCTTCTACTGTATCGTCTTACTAGCCACAGAAAAGACTGTGAACTATTTTAGTCTTAGTATCCCCTTCCAGGTGACTACGAAATTGAACACCGTTTGATGTATCGACACTAGCAATTCCAACGCAGATGGCTCTGACAGGAAAGTGCGATCAGAAAAAGACAAACGAACTTTCGCGGAAAACGCGAAAATATAGCGCGTATTGTGTTGTGTGAGGTAAAAGTTAAAAAACAAAAAAAAAGTATTTTTACGAATGTTTCCCCAAATAAGTAGGCAGAGGTACAATCTAAGCACCCACGACTAGCCGAAGACAGTAAGTCCCACAATGTGATGTGTGTGAATGTGAGGGGTGGCAAGCCTATCTCCAACAGGGAACATATCCAATTCCAGACAACGTTATTTTTATTATTATAAAATTGAAAAATACACACTCAGTATTCTCTACCGCATCTATCATGCGGAATGCTCTGAGGAGTTGTTTCGTTTAATTCCAGCCGCTGATTTCCACCTTCGGACATCGCATCAGAGCTTAAGGTATCATGCCCATCATCTCAATGCGTGGCGATCTACAACTGTGTGCTTCCGAGGACATTTTTTACCCTGTATAACGCCTTTGTGGAATCAGTTACCGAGGGCGGTATTCCCAAACAATTATGACTTAGGGACCTTCAAGAAAAGAGTGTATAAATTTGCCTGAAATAAGTTGGAATTACTTTTGTGTTACTAACTTTAGATGAGTTGAATGACTTAGATTTTACAATAAAAAAAATTGTTATGAGACACGTGACTATAATAATGATGTGAGAAGTGATTTGCAAATTTTGCAAATATCATAGTTTGACAATTATTAGCTAAACATATGCCTAAGCCAATTCCAGAGTGATCAACTGCATAATAAGCCTTATCAAATTGCTATTCATAAAATATATAGTCGATAATTATTACTCCATAGCCTATACCATTACATATATTAATATAATATTTACTATAATTATAGCTAGAACTTTTATAGCATTAATATAATATAGCAAAGCTTCTTAAATATTTTTCAATGTTTACCATTTTTTATCCTTCTGCCTCGTCAATAATTTAGTCCTGAAATCCAAATGTTAGTGATATCATGAGAGATGGTATGAAAATTTTTCCATTGACAAAGTAGTACGGTATTTGTAAAATGCTATGAATGTTATGATGTAATATTATGTGTTTATGTTTAGTGTTTGATGTTCGCATGGCATAGACCCAATGTTACTAAAAGATATGTTTATGCAAGTAGCTTTAGTTCAAACAACAATTAAACCACAAAGTTAGCCATTTAAGTCAATTTTACAAGATTCAAGTAAATGAATTTAGCAGGAAATAAGTATTGCAATTTTATATTTGAAATTACACAAGAGTAACTTAAAGTAATAATGGGTCGTATAAGAAAAAAATCATGTAATGATAAAAAATAACACATGATAAAAACATGCAAAAACGTTGCATGACAAAGTTCAGTAGAAATTAAATTATTTGATTTTAAAAACAAAGATACATACCTAGCAATGACATGTGGATGTCTATTTATGATTTTCCAAGTTGCTTTATCAGTAAAATCCCCTTCATACATCTTTCTATATTGCTCTCTAGTAAATACTCTTGATGGTATAAGCAATTTGGAATATGATATATCTTGACCATTCTCTTCTCTTTCCAAGCCCAACAAATCAAATGGATCAATACCATTGTCAGTGATTGAAGATAGAGGCCTAGGCCCTGACGTGTTGCGCCTACGTATTCCATCTTTTCTTAAATCAGATCTGAAGAAAAACAAGGTAATTTTACTAATTTACTATTATAAGTAAAAATGGTTTTTTTTACTAGATCAAGTTGAATATCAGGCTTAAAATGTCATACTTTAATATTCTTTTTAACCAATTACTCATATTTATTGAAAACAAAAAAAAACATTCCAATCAGTTTGGAAATTGTCCAATAAAAAACAACATTCTGTATTATAAAATAACAATAACATATTTGTAAAATATGGAAATCAATCTAATTTTTTGATACTAAAATTGATTAACAGAAATCTCATTTCCAATAACAAAATACAACTTACCTAACATTTTTAGTTTTCGAATAAGGTATGGTGCTAAACAATACACATGGAACTCCTTGGGATGGAGCAAATGCTAGTCTTTCATCTTTAAATGATACACCTTTTGTAGGTTTTGTCAACCTAAATTCTTTGGTATAAGAATGATTTTCTTGTATAGAAGTACTGTTTGTACGAAACCTGCCTGTAACATAAAATTTCAATATATAATAGTAACTGTATCCTGTTTTTGGTAATCCTGAAACTCTAAACGGTGCTTTTTTATTTTCGTCACATTTGAATGATGGAAATTTACAAATGTGACAGAAGTAAATAAGTATAAGTAAGAAAATAATACATCATGCATTAAGAAAGGCTTAATGTTCTGACTACTATATACACATAGTAGCACTTAAAGTATGGTTATTTTGAACTATCAAGTTGTTTGCTACTATATACCATAAAAAACTACATTAGGCTATGATCTAGATTTGAAAATTACCTGTAACAACTTTACTACAACTAGTTGTTAACAAATTTGACATCTGAATGAACCAGAATCAGAATATAAAGATTAAAGAAATTTAGAACACAGTTTATAAATAACAAATTTACACAAAATAAAAAAAATAAATTTGAAAATTTATCACATACCAAAGTTCAAACTCTCAGAACTGCTTTTTTCTTCTTGAGTTATTGCAGGAACTTTTTTCAGTCTAATTGATAAATGTTTGCTCACTAATTCAGTATTGCCAGAGGAACATCTAAAATATCAGTCAATAAATAGAAAGCAGCAATCAATTCAATTTCACAATTTAAACTTAAAAACCTATGACATTGTGGGACTTGATAACTGTGGCAAGTTGTGGGTTGTCGCTCTGTTCACTTTCTTAGGAATATTGTTTTTTAATTTTAAAAGATTAGAGAATAGTTTTTGTAACCAGCAAAAGTTAGCTTAAATAACAATTTCTCATTTGATCAATAAAAAATACAATGTCAACTTTGAATTGTAAAATACTTTCTTTGTGAAAATTATTTGAACACCATTTTATAAAATCAAGTCAATGAAAACTGTTAATTATGAACATCTAAATATCTTCATAGTCCTATTTAAATACTTTAGATATATAGAAAATTTGAAAGATTAAAGATTTAACAAGCAAGTTAAAAGAATTGATTATTCTAAGATATATGAAGTGTTTTTGATATGTTTCTACATCTAAAATAAGTTTTAGATAGTAAGTGTTATATAGCATATAACATAATTTTACCTCTCTCGGAAAGCATGATTTGAACCAATTTTAACAGGGGTTAAAGCGGTAGGCTCCGAATCGGAGCTTATAGAATTATTATCTCCATTTACACGATGAGCAGGACTAGCATGCGTTATTTTATTGCGACTGCGTCCATTGCGTACAACTTCCACTTCACTATTAGCTTGGGTTTCGTTGAATTTGGTCCCAGAATCAGATTTTTCAGATTTAGAGCTTTGGGTTACATTCCACAGCTCTGTATCTCTAAATGTACCATCTAAAGAAATATTTGAAAGAAAAGTTACAGCTGCTAAGCGTCTTCGAGCTTTTTCATACTTATCTCGATTCAGTGACATATTGAAAACACTAAATATTAGAATGAAATTTATCAATTTTATCGTAAGCGAAAATAAAATAATTAAATCAATAACAAGGTAAAATAAAACCTTCTCAAATGTAAAATGACAAATCTATGTTTTGACTTTTTAGTTTTTGAAGTTTATCAGCTGTTGACTTTTCTTCAAACCACGGAATGGTCCACAGAGTACGTAAGATGTTGATATGAGATATATATCCCCCGTGTTGGTCCAAGCTCCTTTGTAGAATAGACAATCTGCCTTTATTGCCAGGCAGCTCGTAAAAGGCGAGCATAGGCTTATCATCACTAACACCGTGACATCTGACTAGGTGGTAGAGTTTCGCAGCGACTCGCCCGGATTGGTACCACCGCCTTACCTATTCCTGCCGCCATAACGTCATGACGTGTTCCGGTTCGGAGGGTAAGGTAGCCGGTAAACTTACTTTTGCTCGAGGCCTAACATCCTGACCTCAGTTGGCAACGCACCATTACCATGTTTGGTGTCTTTAGGCGGCATGAATTTCTTATCATCAGGAAATCCGTCAGCTTGTTTGCCTTCCTATAACATAAAAAAAATGTCAATTCCAACGGTATTTATACAGCTAAATTTGCTATAGAACATTGTTGTGCTTCTTTATATATTCCTATTTCTCTGAATCAAACAACAAACAAACTGCTGGTATGCTACCCGTCTCCCACTACCATCGCGCGGAACCCCGCATTCGCCAGAAGAGTTCAGTGGCGATAGCATTTTTATTACCGTTATCGAACCGAGCTTTTATCAACATATAAATTAATGTAAATGACAAATGAGGTCAAAGAGCGAGGTGCCGATGACGAGTTGGTTTAATACTCAAAGGGTACAGTTAATTCGTACGATTTGAAAGTGGGCTGCCAGATTATTGCAACTTAAAATAGACTTGTATGTACATAAGTGACCATCAGAAGGTACTTTGTAGATTCTACCAAAGAGAATATAATCACTACGTTTTATATCCCCTATTAAATATTTTCTAGTACTTTAATCTAACATCGTCACCAGCATTATCACCAAAATTGTCAAAAACCGATATTGTCACGACACGGACGGGTTATCATCACAACACCATCAAACCAGTCATGAAATTGTCAACAGCACCGTTAATCTTACGAAATAACCAAGTTACTGTTACGACATAGTCACGAATACTTTCACCAACGTCACAGCACGACATCGTCACCGGCACTGACACGACACAGTCGAGACATAATCAGACTATTACTACACTTTCACAACAAAGTCATGACATCGCTTTCTTTATCACTGTCAAGATACAATCACAATATCGTAGCTTAATAATTGAATTTTTTTTTGTACCGAGAATTTTTTTATATTAACGATTTCGTCTTTTTCCGTCACCGTCGCTACATCGTTACGTTTGACACCGTCACGACATCATTATAGTAAAGTTAAGATACCATCACAAACATCGTCACCAACAAGACGTCATCATGCGACAGTGTCACGATATCGTCACGATATAATTTCGACAACACCATGACATCAATACAAACACTGACATCGTCGCTGTTACGAAGACCATTAATATCATTAATTACCAGTAACAATGTCAGTATTTTAAGTAATTTTAGTACAATAGATTTATTTTTTGCCTGTTACTCAAAAACTATGTACAAACGAAAAAGTTGAATAACAGGAACAACATCCCGAATGTTGTTCCACCGCGCTGGAACCATAACCCATTTGTTATCTACTGTGGAACTTGACTGGTATTGTGCAAAGAAGGCCAGTCTTTTAGTTCTATTGATATCTTGTATTATTTTAATTTAGTTTTTATGTAAGTGGTCAGTGAAAAAGGCTCTCCTGATGACCGAAATACACCACAGACTTTACAAGTGCGGCATAGAACCATAGAAGATACAATGGAAGGCCTATTGTGTAAGTTTACCAGATACCCTACGTGTCAGACTGTAATATTAGTCATTATGTTGGCAAGAATAGGTAAGGCGATAGGATAGGCGATAGATACTAACCTGGGCAATAGCTGCACAGCACCAATAAAAGCAAGAATATGTTTTTCGATGATTTATGTATGTATTTGTAAGTCAAATGTATTGTAAGTATTTGTAAGATCGCTCAATCGGACATTATCCGAGGGTGGTGTCAAGAGTCTCCGAAACCGGCGTGTTTGTATGAAAAGAGTAATGAATGTGAAAGAAGCTAGACAGGTTTGTCAGGATCGTGAGGTTTGGCATTCGATACTCTCTGCCTACCCCGTAAGGGACTTGGCGTGAAGATATGTATGTTTATAATACTTTTTTAATTGGTGGTATCAGTACATGTAAATCCTTTTATCATAGGGTCGTGACACAAAATGAAAAGGTTTTAGCCTCTCTAGAAAAATAAGCTAATTTTACATAGGTATCTAAGTGAGCAATACATTGCTGGAACAAAATTTTATCAACATCAAATTATTTTCATTCCTTTTTTGCAATGTTCTTCGCTTGCGATAACTAAGACACATTTTATCTAGAAAACATCTTTGTTAAAACTGAAATTTAACTTTTATCATTGGAAATCGACTTCTTGAATTCTGTGCCTATGCCCGAGCCCGTGATAAATACTTGATAACCCTACTTGATATTGATGATAATGACATTTAATTGTCACTTGTCAGCTGTCATTAACATTTCATCTTTGTTTGACATTTCTTGTGTTTAGTTTTTACAACGAAAACAATTATTTTAAAAACCTGCATTTTATAAGGGTATGGATGGAGCCTAATATTTCAGGAACAGCAAATTTATCTAGAGCAACTAGATTTATGATGGAAGGTGTTGGTGCAAGAGTTATAAGAGGACCAGACTGGAAATGGGGTAAACAGGTACAACTACACACTAGATTTCTGGATCAGTAAAATTATAAACATAAAGTTAATGGTAACTTCTTTTTTTCTTGTTAGGATGGTGGCGAGGGTCATGTTGGTACTGTCAGAAACTTTGAGTCTCCTGAAGAAGTGGTAGTTGTATGGGATAATGGAACAGCAGCAAACTATAGATGTTCAGGAGCTTATGACCTACGAATACTAGATAGTGCTCCAACAGGAGTTAAACACGAAGGTACTATGTGTGATACCTGTCGACAACAACCTATCTTTGGTAAGGGTTCTTATTAAATTTTAATTTCAAAACACAGACATATTATTTTAACCTTTTGCAAAAATTGATAATATTATTATGTCTTACAAGGTCTAATTATTGTAAAAGTTATCATTACTTGTAATAGTAGGTATATATAATACCTTAAAAGTAAGCCGGGGTTCCTAAAAAGTTTAGTAATTAGTAGATGATAGAAATTGAAACAAACATTTTATTTAATGTTTAACAATGAACAATATATATATGGAAAACTTATACCTGCTTGTTAATGTGACCACAAAGATGTTGGGGTATGAAATCACTTTTTGGTTTTTTATGACTGAAAAAAACTAACAGAAAAAAGAAATTGACTGATTTTGAAATACAGTCTAGTGATTATACTGTAGAGACTATTTAATGATTACATATTATTGTTAACATTGTGTTTACTGTTTTCTTTTTATTGACATCATTATGACATATCTTAGTTGTAGTATAAATTCTACTAATATTATCCCAATTAGACTAGGTCCAAGTGTTTTACTTTCTAAAATTAAAATTTTGTTACTGAAAATGTGCCAGAGTTTGTACGTCAGTATAGTTATCAGTACACATAAAATTTTATTTTAATATTTGTACTCTTTATAACTATTCCTTTTCAGCCTATTTGTTGTCTGACACAACAAAGAAGGATATTAAATAATTATTAGAAATAAATATTTTTTGACTAATTGCATCAATTAAAACTAACTACCTAGTAAATTTGTTTATGTGTGTGTGTTATTATACTAATAAGATTATTGAGTGCAGTAAAATTGTAAAAACCGACTCCATTTATTCCAATGGGTACCATATTGCAATTTGATGATTCTTCTTTCAAAAGATAGCCAATGCTTTTGAAACGGTAGTAGTTTTTGTGTTACACTTAATAGTGCATAAAATTTTCACTTAACTTGATAACATCATTGATGATGAGATATTATTAATGTTTATCTATTATATTAAATATATATTCTGAGGCCGAGTAATCATATTACATACGTAAAAAAAAATAGTCAAATCGAGAACCTCCTCTTTTTTAGGAGTCAGTTAAAGAAAGAGAATAAGAGGTACAATTAGGACATCCACAACTGGCCAAAAACACAAGGTCCAACAATGTATTAAGCTAGGCCAACCTATCACCAACCGAGCATGTATCCCATCCCAGAAAACATTATATTAATTAGAAAATTTAAAAACAACATTTATGTTTTGTTGCCTGTGCTGTGGTCGAACCCAGGACCTCATGAAGTTAGAGCTGACGGGTGTGAATCATTGACATAATACTAGAAAAGACTTATACAGCAAGATTTTTTTTGTCACCATCCAAATTTTTTCTGGGCATAAAGTATCTATAAATAAGTCCATTTATAAAAAAAATTGGTATCTAGCAGGTAGCTATCTAGCATGTCAAAGCACTTAGCGCGTAGGTCCGGAGTGCGCGCTGCCCATAAACATCAGTTTTTTATAGACGACTTTGCGATGTCATATCTTAATATTTTAGTATTGAGGGATACTAAAAGGAAAAACACGTATTTAATTATTTTCACTTAAGATCAACATACTAAAATTTGGATGGTGGTTAAAATGTCAGGGTGTATAGATACCAGAAAAAATTAAATAAAAACACTGTTGGGGATCTAACTTCAGTGTTCCAGCTAGGTATGGGTGTTAGGTTTGTATACTAACTCCATCGACTGATGGAAGTAAAATAATTGATCTTACAAGTTCAATCTATGTTTGTAGTAGAATAAATATAGATAAGTATATAGCACTTCCTTCGTTTTTCAATACAGAGATATTAAGTTAATTTTTATGTGTCTATAATGTTTCAGGTATTCGTTGGAAATGTGCTGAATGCAGTAATTATGATCTATGTTCTGTCTGCTATCATGGAGATAAACATAACCTGCGTCACAGATTTTATCGTATAAGTGCCCCTGGTGCACAAAGGTGTCTTGTAGAACCAAGGAGAAAAAGTAAAAAACAAGCTGTAAGAGGCATATTTCCTGGGGCCAGAGTTATGAGAGGGGTTAGTATAAGATCATTTATTATTAAATACTATACTAAATAATATCATTTTAAAAGTATTTTCTTATTTAAATTTCCAAGTTTTTGTGTACTATGTAATCTAAAAGTAAGTACAACAAAAGCTTTCTATATTAATTGTATATACAGAAAATGTATTCATTTTAAAAACTACAAAAAAAAAATCAAAACTACAAAAACAATCCCTTTCTGTGTGTCTTCAAAAATAACCTTTATAATAAAGAATTTGTTAAATGAATTGTTTTGAACTGTTGAGTAATTTTATTTGTTATTTTAAATAAAGAAAGAAAGAAAAGAAAGAAAATATATGTGCGGAATATGTGTGTTGAAGTTGTTACAAAATTATTTAAGCTTTCCAACATATTCTACCACATTGTGGTGTGCAAATACCTATTTAAACATTTTTAAAAAGTGATTATTAAACTATATACACAATGTTTAAATATTCATTCAACAAATAGTTTTATTCTTATTACAATTTGAATTATAACTTACAAACAATTTTAAAATGTTAATAAATTTAACCCTTTCTACCGTAAACTTTATTATTATTATATATTTATTTTCTCTGTGTATCAAATGTTGGTTATGTTTGTAACCAAGACAATGTTTTTGTGAAAAGGTGTTTTTATGACAATATCCTTGTTAACCATGCCTTGGATGCATGCCATTTTATGTTCATTAATAAAAAGAATAAGGTTAAATAATTAAATTATTACTTTTAGGTGGACTGGCAATGGGAAGACCAAGATGGTGGCAATGGAAGACGAGGGAAGGTTAATGAAATACAAGACTGGTCTGCGGCTAGCCCACGCTCTGCTGCTTATGTTGTGTGGGATAATGGTACAAAGAATTTATATCGAGTTGGATTTGAAGGCATGGCAGATTTGAAGGTAATTATTTTAAACGAATTTTGGATTTTAAAAAATAGGTATTATTGGTATATTATATTTGCCAACATTTTAAAGTTTTTTTCACTCCAATGGGAAACAATAGTTATTACATTGAGCACTAAAACTTAATAAATAAGTACATTCAATTAAATGATTTTCCATATGATTTCAGGTTGTGAATGACGTCAAGGGTCAAAATGTTTATAAGGAGCATTTACCATTGTTGGGTGAGCTTGGCCCAGGAAGAGCTGGCCCACATGGATTACAAGTTGGAGATCAAGTAAGTTCTCTAAAGTATATTTTTTCCATGTCAATTTAAGTAATGTTACTGGGTAGACCTAATACACTGACTCAATTTTAGAAAAAAATATAAAAAAACTGTAGCTGTTCGCCTGCAACTTCGTCAGCGTAGAATAGATACGATTTTATTACAAGCTTTCATCCCCTATTGTAGTCCTATGGGGGTTGATATTTAACATAAAATAAAAATAAATCATTGTCTTTGCATTGTGTTCATTATGTTTTAGTCCTCCACAAGATACTTGCAAATTTGGCTATATAATACTACTAGCTGGCCATTCCGGCTTCACTCGGATGGTAATTTTTTTACCATAAATTAAGATATAAGCTATCCTATCTCTCAAGTTGGATCGAACTGCACATGGTGTGCGAATTTTATTATAATCGGTTTAGTGGTTTAGGAGTCCATTGAGGACAAACATTGTGTCACGAGATTTATATATATTAAGATAGGCCTGTGGTGCCTTTTTGCTGTGAAGATCGACTTGAGAAAAAGTTAAGGTTTAAGATCGACAGCTTTATTTTTTTGTATTTTTTTATATATTAGTAATAGTAACATGTATTTATGTTATCATTTACTTTTAAGTTGTAATCATAGGTAATTATTAACAGTTTTACATAGTTTCTTACTATTTACACACATTTTTAGATAAAAAAATATTCGAAATTCGAAAATGAAGTCTTGTAGGGACTAACTGGCTTAACCTCTTAGATCGACCATGGAACCTCTCGTGATCGGCCGGTCGATCGCGATTGGCCGTTTGGGCACCACTGCTATAGGCTATATCTGTGTAGTAATTGGCAGTATTTTGATGAGATGAACACAATACTCAAACTTAATCTCTTTTGTGTTAGCGATAGAACTGAGTTGAAGATCTGAAAAAGAAAAAAAGACAGGTCCTCTTGAGTTTCTTTGGCTACATGTGCCACAAAAACTACTTGTTTATAATAATCTTTATTTAAATAAGTAAATTATACATGGATAGTTTGTATCTAAAAAGTCAATTACTTATTTTTATTACAGGTAAATGTTGATTTGGACCTTGAAATAGTACAGTCATTGCAACATGGTCATGGTGGATGGACTGAAGGCATGTTCGAGTGTCTCAGTACGACAGGTACTGTAGTTGGTATTGATGAAGACCATGACATTGTAGTCACCTACCCCAGTGGGAATCGGTGGACATTCAATCCTGCCGTTTTGACCAAGGTAATTAATTTTTGAAAATTTAAAGATAAATGCTTTTTTATAATTTTATGCATATATGCCGGTGCCACAAATCAAGTAAGAGACTGCAGTGGACTATAAACTGTCGTGGAGATGTTATGCCTATTGCAAATCTGCCGAACACCCTACCCTCTGGACCTGGAAAACATTACAAACTAATTATGGCGTTAGAAATGGGTAAGGCTAACTTAGTAACTAAACTAAGTAAACTATACAGATAGCTCTCCCACACTTGGAGATCACCTGTAATTTGTTAGGCCCCCTCAAGCCTCAAGTTGTCACGTAATTATTAAGAAATATGGCTAAATATCTTTTTGTTTATAAAAAGGAAGGTTAAAATATAATATAAAAATATTAGATTCTATACTTCTTATCGTCGGAGCTTGGTGGAATTCCATTCTTGATGTAATTTATTTAAAAACACTTGTACTTTCCACAATATTTTTTATTATTTTTTATTTTTATAATTTAGCCAACCGGTTTCGCTATACAAGCATCATCATTGTATAGCCCTGATGATGCTTGTATAGCGAAACCGGTTGGCTCATCATTATATAGCCCTGATGATGCTTGTATAGCGAAACCGGTTGGCTCATCATTATATAGCCCTGATGATGCTTGTATAGCGAAACCGGTTGGCTAAATTATAAAAATAAAAAATAATAAAATATATTGTGGAAAGTACAAGTGTTTTTAAATAAATTACATCAATAAAAATATTAAATAAATATAAATTATATATTTTGTTACCAAAGCGTTGTCTCGTAACGCTTAGAGTACAGATGATACAGAAACTTAATTTGCTAAAGTAGAAGTTTTGTCTTTTTTAATTCACATTTGTATTTCATTTTAATTAACACTCACTTACCGCATTCAGTGATATTCAAGAAAGAGTGGAAATTGAAAGAATTTGTTGGTGTTAAAATAAGAAATGCTGCGCTGATTCGGTTAGGTTTAGGTTGAGGCTGATTGGGTTAGGAAAAAGAGCAAGCACACGGCCTTTCTTATGGTAAGAGATAACCAACGGAGAATCAGAATATTCTTTATTCACATGAACCATACAAGTGGTATTTGTGCGCGTCGACATTTTTTTAAACTACCACCGGATCGGAATCGCGGCCTCACACTGAGAAGATCCGGCGAAAGAAACTCAGCGGGTTTGAGAGAGTGGCCTGTCGACACCATAGATGTTGTAAATGTGTCGCTTTCTTCTGGCCGAGGTTTTAGGTAAATTGTGCAAGTTTATTGGTTATCCTACCCTCCGAATCGAAATTTGGCATTATCATTCTGACGGCTGGAATAGGTAAAGCGCTAAGGTAAAGTAGTGTTTATTCTGCAAAGGAGAGCCGCACCAATACGGGTCAGAATCTGTCCCCTTTGACATGATCCTCTGAACAGGTCATTTGATATGGGTAACCTATCCATATCAAGTTGTAGTCAATCCTTTGCTGTAGTATCTAGTAAAAGGGAAATTGAAAGTAATGTTTTTGCGATAGGTATGCAGTGGGAACATGAGCGCTTCCACGTCGGCGGGCGGGAGCGGGGGCGGGGGATTCGCGGTGGGGGACCTGGTGCAGGTGTGCGCGGACCAGGAGCGGGTGAAGGCGCTGCAGCGGGGACACGGCGAGTGGGCCGAGGCTATGGCACCGGTCAGTCTGGACATTTCATTTAACTAGTGCTCGCCCTTTACTCCAAATTATCTCATAATCAATTTTAATATATTTTTCATAAGAACGTCATCTTCATTTACCAACACTAACTACTTTGTTTCCAAACTTTATGAATATAGTTTGTGCGCCATCTGTGATCTTTAATCGTTATCATCATTATATTTGTTTGTGTGTGTCAAATGCATAGTAGTGTGGGTGATGTTTTATTTTTTTATTTAATGCACTTTATAGCCATAATTATTAAAAAATATTAGCACTCTGCACTTCTCCTACACATAATCTATGCAAATTTCATGCTCTGTTAATCATTATAATATATCATATAATTTTTTTTCCATCCAGGACTATTTATTATTATTATTATCTATAAACATGACTGGCCAAACATTGATGGAGCTTTTATAGTAAAAACTTGAAGATGCGGATGAAGCTGTATTTAACAGCAAACTATATTCATCTTCTTCATTTCACTCTTGGCATAGTGGTCGTGGTCGGCAACATGTCTTGGCATTTATGACTGCTAACATTTTCCTTATAATCTCTCTCGATTTGGCAAGTTTGTTCATCATCATCTTGGTACAAGGGAACGCCCTCAGCCGACTTGATAATTTTTTTTTTTTTGGAATGACTACTATGTTGTCAACCTCGCAGTTTTTACAACTTCACCGGGCTTTGTGGGCCGAGCAGAGTGCTCAGCCCGAGACATCATTATTTAGATGGATTGGACTGTTCCCTACAACGCCAGCAACAAGGGCTGTCTCCCGGGAGACCGTACCTCGACTTGGTGCTGCGTTACTGGGTGGACTAGGTGGAGGAATAGTGGCGGCTCGTTGCTCGGCGTTAGGCGCCGGGCGCAAGAGAGGTCTTCGTCGCCTAGACCGGCGGCGACGGTGTAGTGTTGTGTCTTGTGAATTTGTGTTCCGGTTGGGATTGGGAGGGAGGTTCGCGTTTGCCGCGGTTATTGGATCCGGTGGATCCGATAACACGTGACGGGGTCGCACGACTTGATATGGGGTTACTCTTGAATCTCGATACCAGTTGGTCCATCGTATGGGCGATCTACCACCCGACCTAGCGCCCTCTGGTCTATATTAACAGTTTACTAATGTTATTCTTTGTACGACATTAAAATATTATTCTTTGTTTCCTAAGGTGGAGTTATCGGTTCCTCTCTCAACCTAGTAGGATAAACGATTTATCTAAAGATTGCTTAGGACATATTATTTTAACATGATTTTAACACTTGTTCCGTGCTTGAAATATCACCTCAATTAGGATTGAGAAAATCTCACCTCAATTAGGATTTGAACATGCATTTTTTCGTGAAAAACTTCAAATGATAAAATTAATCTCTATATTAATACATACGTGACGGCAAAATTTTGGAACCCTTTATCATAAAATTTGGCACACTTATAGTTTATGTATTGTAGAGGTACAGAACGCTAATATTTTTCAATAAAAATGCTTATAAAGTACATTAAATCAATAAATAAAACATTGCCCTCACTATCATGCTTTTGACACACAAACAAATATAGTGATGATAACGATAAAATATCACAGATGGCGCACTAAAAAGTTGGGAAAAAAAGTAGTTGGGCTTGAGAAATGAAGATGGCGTTCTTATCAACAAGATATTAAAATTTATTATGATCGAATTTCGATGAACGGGCGACCACTAGTATTTATAGTTAGATCAGGACAAAGTCTGTTGGGTCAGCTAATATAATATACTACACATAGGTCCTGGTCAATTTATTGCAAATCGACTTATAAACAAAAAAAATGTGTGTGTACCTACTTATAAAAATCTTTTTAAATTTTTTATCTTTTGCCTTATTTTACATTTGTAGACAAAGTGACACTAACCATAGAAAAAAGGTATTTAATACATTAAAAGTTTTATTATAATGCATTATTTAATAAAGTTTATTTCATATTTAATAAAAATATCACAAAAAACTAAAATGTTATCTATAGCTAACTTCATCATGTCGGTTTTTCGTGACGGTGTGCGCGCGCATCGTAAAAATTTAACGCGCCAAAAGAAGTATACTTAACTTCAAAAAATGCACAAAAAAATGAGGTTTTGAATTAGTCCGTATTCGGCCTTATTGTTGGTATGGTAGGTGTGAAAAAGATTTTATAGTCGTATGATGTTTATTTGTCGAGTTGCGAGCTTCTAAAGGATAGTGAAATTTTTGATCAGGAACTTTTCGGTTTCGCTGTTTCAGATTCTATAGGAAATCATTTCTATTTTTTACGAAAGAATCAAACTTGAAAAACATAACATTTTCATGTATAAAATACGAAACAATTGTTGACTAACGTCATGATCCTGACAGACCTGTCTGGCTTCCATCGCATTCTTTACACGTATCATACAAACTCGTCGGTTTCGGAGACTGTTGCCTCCATCCTCGAATGATATCTGAGCGATCTGATCGTGGAATATCAACCTTGGTCTACACGGATACCTACATCCATCCACATTCGCGTTGTATATCTGCTTTGTCAATCTTGTATCTGTCACTCTTTGCACATGACCAAACCAGCGGAGTATGTCCTTTCTCATTTTAAGAATAACAATTTCTTTCAATCCCACTCTTTCCCGGATCTCCCTGTTACTATTGCGGTTGGATGGTTATACCACTGATTTTCCGTAGCATTCTCATTTCGACCTCATTTATCCTACTCTCATGCTTCTTCTGTCATACCCAATTCTAGCGTCCATACAATAACGTTGGGATAAGCACAGACTTATGGAAAGCGAGTCTAGCATTTTGACTCAAAATCTTGCTTTGAAATATCGTAACTAGCTCTACATTTATACTATGCACACACTCTTCTTTCTTCATCCAAGGGCGGATCCAGTCTTTGTGTCAGGGGGGAGTCATATACTCGAGGTTTAGTCAGAGCGAGCTCAAAATCTAATGTGACATTTGACAACATACCTGTTTAATCAGTAATTTTTCATTCAATACTAGCCCACACGGCGAACTTCTTTCGTTTGGCAATCGATAAACGCAGAGGAACCTGGCATGTATGCAAGTAGGCATATGTAAGAGGACCTGTACCTACGTTTCTCTACATAATGTTTTTTTTTTTAATTTTAATATCTTAAGGAAATTTTTGATCTCTTAATTATAAGTGCCTCAAACACTAGTTTTGTCATAGATGTTACTTTTTATTGTGCGGGTTTTATGACTATAATAAAAGAAAATAAATAGATATTAGCAACCATATATTAAAATAATGATACGCGAATTATCACACAAATAATGTGGTAATTTTTACAAATAAGAAAATTAGAAAATTTAGAAATTTTCCCAGTTATTTAATTTTCGTATATTTTTAAAAATTATATAAATTAAAAAAAAAAACAATTTCCAAAACAGAAAATATTTGTATTTTTTTATTGCGTTGTCTATTTTTTAACATAATATACTTACATTTAAAAAGGGGGTTTTAGAAGCCAATGCCAACGCCAGTTTCGTAAATACAAATCAAGATCAGAAATAAAAATGTAAGGTTACAAATCGATATAGGTACATACGAGGGTCAAACTGAAAGTTCTTAGAAAATCAAAAACTAAGCATTCTAGCAAGTTATTAGTTTTATTATAACTTTTCAAAATAGCGTCCATTTACATCAATACATCGCTGCATTCGATGGAACCATTGAGAAAAGCACCTTGCCCACTCGGCCTTAGGGGTCTCTTCGACGGCGTTTTGAAACGCAGCCACTGCTTCTTCGGCGTCCATAAAATGTTTTCCTCGAAGTTTTTCTTTTATTTTCGGGAATAAATAAAAATCGCAGGGTGCGAGGTCGGGGCTATACGGTGGGTGGCCCAGTAATTCCACGTCTGAGGTCGCCAAATAGTCGATCGTTTGCCTGGCGGTGTGTGACGAGGCATTGTCGTGATGAAGGAGGATCCTGCTGCGAGGTCGTTTCTCTCGAACTTTTTCCAAGACAAGTGGCAGCAGTTGTTAGTGTACCACTCTGCATTAACCGTTTTCTGATCCTCTAAGACAAC
>NJDD01008274.1:25820-57583 GCA_002245505.1 Calephelis nemesis | reverse complement strand
ACGGTTAGACCTCAGAGACGATACGTATATTTCTAAAATTTCAAAAAAAAACTATTAAAGGTTTCCATAACTTGCTATACAGTCTAAAATTTAACAGGATTTGCCGAAGTGCAGATAAAACTGTAAACACAATAACGTATTCCTACTATTTATCTGAGGTGACATTAGAAAAGAGAAAGTGTATGTTCAGTTTTGACGGCAAAATTGCTGAATTGATTTTAATATTTACATAAAATAGATGAAACTTTGGATAGCGATATAGGCTACATTTTATCTTAAAATTTTAACGAGCAGTGTTGGAGAGCTAAATATCAAATTAGTAGACTACGCGGGCGAAGCCGCGGGTAACAGCTAGTGAAATATAATTGGTGACACCACTTGAGTTTTTTTTTATTAAAAAAATCTATTAAAATACATTTTTAGTTAATTTTAATATATTATGAAAATATTGTACAATAATAAGGTGATAATAGTTACATGTGTAACAAAAGTTGTCTTAATTTTATTTTTTTAATTTTATTTTTTATATTTTTATTTTTATATTTTTAATTTTATGTTTTTTCATTATTATGTGTATAGTACTACTATTTAAATTACGCGCTTCGGCTTTACACTTTTTACTCTTTTTACACTTTATACTGTTATTTTTAAATTGGCTGACCTAATCTTAATTTTAGCGAAATGATTAATAATGTAATAACAACTCTATATTATAGATATCTTTAAAATACATTAGAATTTCCGAAGCTTGACGAATATAGCCGAAGCACATAATTTAAATAGTACTACTGTAAATGCTTTACTTGCTTTGTCTATTACTATTTGAAAACTGACAATAACTTACATTGAATAAACAAGTCGTCGCTGGTAGTGGAAATTCAATCACATTACTCGTATTAATAACAATAAGGTTTTTCAAACTTTTTTTACTTGTTAACTTTTTTTACTTGTTGTTGTTTTATGCTCAATTTAATACGTATTTGTGAGTCTTTTTTTATTTGTGAGTTCAATGTACTCAAACAGAGGTACATAGTTTTTTCTTCGCATAGGACTAAAAAGATCTTTTTATTTTCGAACCCCATTGGCTCAAGTGTAACGACACTCGTTTTTCTACCTCGTGTTGCTCCAGCCTCCTTTGCAGAATAGACCATCTGCCATCCTGTGCCAGGCAGCTCTTAAAAGGCGAGCATAGGCTTACCGTCACTAACACCAGGACATATGACTAGGTAGTAGAGTCTCGCAGCGACTAGCCCGGATTGGTATTCCTGTCTATTCCTGCCGCCATAATGTCAGTTCTTGCTGTTGACGTGTTCCGGTTTGGAGGATAAGGTAGCTGGTAAACTTACTTTTGCTGGAGGCCTAACATTCCGGCTTAAGGTTGGCAACGCACCATAGTCACCTTTGGTGTATCTACGCGACGTGAATTGCTTACCATCAGGAAATCCGTCTGCTTATTTGCCTTCCAATATCATAAAAAAAGTTCTTGAAAACTTTAGTTTTTAGAGTTTAATCATATCAAAGACAATATATGTAATTTATTTTATTTACTAATCTGTGATTATATCATGTATGTAACTTAGGCGTGATAGTTTTGTGTTATTATGAACTGATTTTGACATTTTTGATGGTTGATATATCATATTGAACAGAATCAAACTTGTTCTATATGACAAATAATATTTTGATTCCCCACAAGAAGTCAGAAGTGACATTCAAAGGTAAGTGATATTTGTATGTTTAATTTCGTAATAAATCAGTGACAATCCGAAATAAACACTCATACTATGTTAATCTTGACAGTCTTCGTGAGTAAAGTGATCCCAGACCAGTTCCTTCTCGTCAATTAAGTGGGTATCGTTTGCAAACTTGTCTACCTGTGATCTTACTTCAGGGGCCAGGCTGGGAGTACTGGATAAAATCCAGACTATTTCTGAAAAATAACAAAATAAGCATATAATCAAATAATTGTAAAAACATACTGAAAGCATACTGTAGAAGACTAAATATAACATTTAAATAAAAGAATCGAAAAACAGACAAAGATAAAAATAGTGACAAATATTCTACTAATAGTGATAATGCAACCATCTACTAATAGTGATAACTAATTAATGATAATTGTCAATAGTGACAGAGTGCTCCAATGCGTATTTAGAATAGTCAATAGTGACAGAGTGCTCCAATGCGTATTTAGAATAGTCATCGAAAAGAAGCATCCAAAAAATACACTATTCACTTATATTTGAATAATTACTTCACTTGCGCACCTTAACTAATCAAATTTACAAAAAATGCCATCAATGTTTTTTTAATTTTACTCAATGTGTATAAGAATTTAATCAATTGTGAAAATGCATAAGTCTTTTCTCTAGATCCTTCCAAAACTTCGACATTGAGCTTATTTACGCAATGAGACATAACAAACAAGATTATAGAAAAAAAGGGGAATCTTTGTTGAAGATGTGTACGACAAAAGAAAATTTATTCAAATATTAGACGAGATGACAAAATTATATCAAATATAGAATCTACTAATTCTTGAATTGAGTTATTAGCAAAAGCTAAAGAAACCTAATGTGTCATTCCTCTAAAATAATAAGCGTACATTTTATACATATCTCTTTTACACAAAAAGAGTGTGTTTCATTTATCTCCATTCTTTCGATATGTACCAATGAATGTTGAACCAAATGAATATTGCTGATCTTTCAGCAATATTTAGTGAAGACAGCAGAATTAAGTTTAGACTACTAAACTTAATGTCGTAAACTTTCTCGAGTTCAAAGATAAAACAGTCTTAAAGAAACTTGAGAAAGGGTGAAGCAGTATTTACACCAAGACAATTGCGTACAAGCACAGGTCCAAACGTGTATGGAATACAGTTGTCACTTGTGGGTTGGATCTACTAACTACCAAATTGCTGCTTTGGAATCAATTAATCGACGTAAAACGACTAATCAAAAATTAGAAATCTGTAACTCTTGAACACCGTCGTAACACCTTCCACAGGAAGTGCCTCTGCCTACCACTTCGGGGATGTGGGCGTGAAGATACTTACTTAGGTACCTACTTACATATTCAAAGCAAGAGTGGATATGCTTCCTCTAGCTGAAAGTAGCTCCAATTCAAAAACTATCTAAGCTTTTCATCATTTCCATAACATATTCAAAAGAATGTAGCTTTGGGTACAATTTGATTAGGGAAATATGTATAATTATAGACTATAATTGTTGATGACCATTTATATGGAGAATATATTACCTTGTAATGGTTGTGTTGGTATTTTTTCCAAACAATAATAAAATATGACGTAATTTTTATTATCTGTGTCTATCACATATGTTGTTACATTTGGTCCAGCTGAAAAAAAATAAACGACTTACAAGTACGAAGTTCAGTCAAAAATGATTTACAATGCTGCATACAGTTTAATTTTGAAAAGTATTTACATCCAAATCTGTTTATTTAGGAGTTATGATGTATTAAATAGTTAAAAATACACGTATGTAAAATTAACTTGATTTCTGAATATTTTTTATTAGAAAGAACCAAGTCACCAAGTCTGGATACGATGACGAATCACAAGGAAATCATGAAAAATACATTAGTTTTGCGTACTCAAATGTAGTTACTTAAAAAATCAAAGTCGGTTTTTGCACTTTTACTGGTCCTAAATTATTATTAACATTTAAATGCGAGGTATCAAAACTGAAGTTTGAAGTGTTAATCTTAAACGTTGTTATAGGTTTGATTTTTTTAATAATAATCAAAATGTTATGTTAAGTCCAACGACTGTAATAATACCTCCTTTCTATTAACTCCGCGGTCATACCTTCAAGAGTAAGTTGGTTTATGTCAATGACACATAGCCAGTAACTACAGATTAGAAGGTAAGATTTGATGTCAAGATAAGAAGTGGAGTTTTAAGAGTCTTGAGACGGTTACCTCATTGGCTGTAAAGAAGAGCTCAAAATTTCAGCCATATACATGTTAAAGGTTGGTAAGGCCATGCAAGGTTGGAATTTTGAGCCTCCTCTCTATAAGCTGTATCTCTCTCTCTCTCTCTATCTCTCTATAACCTACTCTCTATCTTATACTTTGACTAACACAATTAAACGTAACCTCTATTATATAATAGATACTTATTATATAGATAGATACTTTTTTATCTAATATTTTCAATCGTCGGCGCTTGGTAAAACTTACAAACGTTCATGTATTTAAATGAAGAAAAACTTGGACTGTATTGAGTATCTCTTATTATTTATAATTTTATAAATAGCCTACCAGTTTCGCTCATAAAAGCATTTTAGGACTAAAACTTAAACTAGACTTAAACTTAAGTTTTAGCCCTGATGATGCTGTTAATAGCGAAACCGGTAGGCTATTTATAGAGTAACTATAATAATAACGTCTTTAATACAATAAATTAATTTATTATTATACAATTACATTAGTTTTATATCATACTAGCGGCTGTCATCGACTATCGACAAACCTTTTTCCCTGTTACGCCAACACTAGCGCAGTGCCATAAGACCTGCAAGAGCGAGCGAGAGGTCCGATGACAATGATTTATGACCCAGTTTGCACGTTGGTTTTGGCAGCTTCGCCTGCTTAACTTGGCTTCTACTGCACCTATTTTGATGAAACAAAGCCTATGTCCCTCAGGAGCCTCAGGGATAATTTAGCATTCTAAAGGTAAAAGAATTTTGGAAATGGGGCCAGTAGTTTCGGAACCTATTCTTGCTTCTTCTTCATTTAAAAATATGAATACCTCGATTCTTTTCTAGTCTAGGTTATAACCAACGTAATATATAGATATGTATACTCACCAGTTTTGTGAATAGAAAACAGTACTTTGCCCTTCTCGTCAGTCGGGTAAAGGGTCGCACTTACGACCGTAGCTTTCTTTTTGACTACTTCTCTTAAGTCTACCTTTATTTCTCCTCCAACTAAATTATAGTCGTAAGTGACACAATCAGCATCTGTTTCAAAATCGAATGCGTATCGAGCTGTTTCAAACCATCGTTTTGTACGGACAAACTGTAAAATAAACCAAAAAACTGTTAGTATCACGAATAAAATTACATCGTTAATAAAGATACATAATATACATTATTGAAAAGCAAAGAAAAGAAAAAAAATGTGTGCGTGTACTAGCGTACACTCGTAAGAAGTGAAGAAGTGAAACTTCTTTATGACGTTATTTTTCAAAAAATAATTTACTATATGCAACTTTACAGAAATTGGTTAAATAAAGTTTATTGCCAATCCCTACTTCGCTGGAGAAAGTATACTTCGAATCACGCGTGGTAGGGATAAAAACAAAGATGGCGCGTAACGGAAAAATGTGACGCGTAACGAAAAAATGTTACACTAAATTTTTTTCCAACCCCGATAAAGAAGTTTCAATTCAAAAATATTTATTTGCGGAATATGAGTGAGAGTACAAAGATGTTACAAATTCATGTAGGTATTTCTACATATTCTACCAACTTGTGGGGTGCAAATATTTTAATAGTTATTAATCAAATTAGTTAGGTTAATTATTTACTCACTAGTTATTGTATACAGTACTACTATTTAAATTATGTGCTTCGGCTTTACACTTTTTACTCTTTTTACACTTTATACTTTTATTTTTAAATTGGCTGACCTAGTCTAAATTTAAGCGAAATGATTAATTAAGTATGTTACAACAACTCTATATAGATATCTTTAAAATACATTCGGATTTCCGAAGCTTGACGAATATAGCCGAAGCGCATAATTTAAATAGTACTACAATACTTGTACGTAGCTGAAAATAGTAGTAGTATAGTATTTGTACATGTGATTGTGAAAATAAACTACAGTAATGTAAGACAGAAAGAAGAAACTGTGGTTTTTGTGTCGAACGAAAGAGAAAGACGATTGAATATGAAACAAGCAAAAGAAACTAAATATTAAGATATGAGTTTATAAAGTACTAGCTGACCCGGCAGACGTTATTCTGCTATTTTTTAATGTGATTTTTGAAAAAAAATTGGGGTGAGTCCCAGAGACCCCAAATTTTTTTTTGGAAAATAGATGTTGGCAGATTTTCAGACCTACTCAATATGCTCACAAAATTTAATGAGAATGGGTCAAGCCGTTTCAGAAGAGTACGGGAACAAATGTTGTGACACGAGAATTTTATATAAAAGATAAAAGTGATAGAGTGAAAAGAAACTGAAGACAAAATTAAAAATGAACACCAAGAAAAATAAATGTATATTTGATTCTGAAAAACAGGGAGTTTGGCCCAAAGATAATACAGAAGTGAATTAAAATAAATAACAAAAAGTACCCCTGTGTGGGTTGGGTATGCTAAGTACTTCGAATGGATGATCTGCCTCTCTGTCTTTTATTTGTGTTTGTTGTATAAAATTACATATCCGATTAGAATTTTCAATTTGCATGAAATCGACTAGAGTAACCCTGCTGGTTCTACCTTCGCTCTCTTAAGTTGTATGTGCACTCTGGTGGTCAGCTGCTGTTTTACTCAGCAAATGCTGTTACACATCATGAAGAACCGCGAAATTAACGAGCAACTCAGCAGATTTATTCATATGTTTTTGTAAGCAGCAGGTTAAAAGTGGTGGTTACAAAAAATGGTAAGCAGTGGTGTCAATCCGGACAGGTTATTTCAGAACTTTGTCGTTTTATGTGATTGCATTACTTCTTACATTTTTTTTTTTTGATAATGAAAGGCAACAAGCAGACGGATTTCCTGATGGTAAGGAATTCACGCTGCCGTGAGACACCAGACGTGGCAGTGGTGCGTTGCCAACCTGTAGTTGGGATTTTAGGCCTTAATCAATATTGTATTAAGCAAGTTTACCGGATTCCTGAAACGGAACATGTCAACGACAAGCGCTGACGTTATGGTGACAGGAATAGATAAGGCGATGGTACCTATCTAGACGAGTAGCTGCGAAACTCTACCACCTAGTCAGTTGTCAGGTTGTTCGTGACGGCAAGCCTATGCCCGCCTTTTAGCAGCTGCCCGACAGGAAGGTAGATGGTCTATTCTGCGAAGGAGGAGGAGGATGGAGAAAGTAATCTTAATTATAAGATTAGTCTACAGATAGCTCTAAAAAACCACACTATGACCTTCGTGCCGCCCGGCTAGGAGCGAGATGGGGTCGCGTTGGCATTCACCATCTCGCTCCGCGGCTACGACCCGGTCTTTACCGGGCCTCCCTCCGCGCTAAAAGAGGAGCGACTCCGGCCACTGGAGTCGCCCCCCAGGCGTGCGAGGCTGTGCTGGCCAAAGGAAGTCCCCCGACTCCCCCCGGCAGCCCCGCATCGGAAGCACTCTGAAGGCGGATGAACCGCCTTCTCGCGCCCCCGGTCCGCCTGCGCCGGAGCGGGCCCGTGTTGGGATCGTCCTCCCGGGCCCGCTCCGCGGTCTCCTTTTGCGTCATGACTTCTTCGCAAAAGGAGACCACCGCCTGCCAGGACCTGTCACTACCGAGCATGGCGTTGACTACGCTCGGCAGCGAGAGGTCCTCTCCTACGATCGCTGAGAGAGTACGCCGCTGTTGCTCGAAGGCGACGCACTCTCCCAGCGTGTGGGACGCCGTATCTTCTGGCGCCCCGCACTCGTGGCAGGCGGGAGTCGCCTCCCGTCTCGCGATCTTGTGCAGATACTTCCCGAAGCATCCGTGCCCGGAAAGCACCTGCACAAGTCGGAACGTCAGCGACCCGAACCGCCGCTGCAACCACCCTCGGAGGACCGGTCGGATAGCCTCCACCGTCGCCTGTCCAGGGACAGGTGGGGCTAGGTCCTCCACAGATAGCTCTAGGATCATCACATCCCATACCACATACATAAAATTATACTCACGTTATCCATATCAAAATCTGAAACTGGTTTGACAGGAGGACAGACGTCTGGAGCTCCTGATGCTGCCACCAGAAAAGCTGCTATTGTGGTGAATACCAGCATCATTTTGCTGTTGATAAAAGACAGTAATACGAAAGTTACGATAACGTTACCTTTTATAAAATAATAGAAGAAAGATTTATTTATTATATTTCAAAATGAAAATTTATTGAAATTTGTAGAGGAGACTGGGGTATAACAATATAAATAATATAATAATAAAAAATAATGTAAGTTTCTTTAATATAATATTTTGCACCTTCCTGGCTTGGTAGTCTAACATTATATGGATTTCCTGATAGCCGTTGCTCATCTCGCACATGTCACAGACTTGAAAGTATCTTCACGCCCGAAGAGGTAGGCAGAGGCACAACCAGGCACCCACGACTAGCCGAAGACACTAAATCCCACAATGTGAGGCCACAAACTGGATCTCAGCGATTTGCGGGGTGACGGCGAGAGCGGGGCGGTCGCAGGCGGAGCGAGCTATGGTCGAACTCGAAGTCAGCGGCCAGATCGCTCCGCCCTCGCTCCGCTGACATCCAGTTCACTTTAATAAGAATCGATGTGTTAGATCGCGCCGCAGTCGCAGAGATCCAGTTTGAGGCCTGATAGATAGCAAGCGTATCGCCAGCCGGGCATTTATGCAATCCCGAGCTACGTGTTTTTTATTAGAGTATTGGAAAAACCCAATTTTCTTTTTGTTGCCTGACTCGTGATTTGAACCCGGACTTCAGGCAGTCAAGTCCAACGACTGAACCACTAGACCACAGACGCGATTATCTCAGACTTAAATGTTGCGTTTACAATCAAAGACGAGCTTGGAACCTCATTTAAACTCTTGATTGTATAAATTGCACAGCTGTCCTACCATTCAAAATTAGTCATGACAACGGCAAACACTGGCATTATAGCGGCAAAAACATTTACAGGTGTTACATTAAGCTGTTCTTTATACTAGCTGTTCGCAGAATAGACCATCTGCCTTCCTGCCAGGCAGCTCGTAAAAGGCAAGCATAGGCTTTCCGTCACTAGCACCGTCACATCTGACTAGGTGGTAGAGGGAATTTCTTACCATCAGTCTCTTCGTCTGCTTGTTTGCCTTCCAATATCATAAAAAAAACTTATTTTCACAGGTCATAACAACAGTTTTAAAATATATTTAAAGCAAAAATTTCACTGTGTGTTCAACAATTTTTGGCCTTTTTAAACGTTTTACATAATTATTTTATATTTTGTTAATATTTAATCCCCGATCTCCCCTCCAATAGTTGTAACAAATAAAATCATTATTTACACGTTTCGAATTTTTTGTTTAAATTATTATTTTTTACATTCTATTCTTTTTTTAAACTCCTCAGATTTGCATCTCTGTCTCCGTTGGCAAAAAACATTTTTTTTTGTCATTATGTAGGTAGTAAACTAACTAGCGCTACTCGAAAATTATTTAGCATTTTCGTCAAAAGGAGATATTGGAAGGCAAACAAGTAGATTGATTTCCTGATAGTAGGAAGTTCACGCTGCGCGCCGCCTAAAGACACCAAAGACAGTAATGATGCATTGCCAGAATGAGGCCGGGATGTTAGGCCTCTAGCGAAAATAGGTTTACAGGCTACCTTATTCTCCGAACTAGAACGCATCAACGACAAGCACTAGCGTTATGGCGTCAGGAATAGGTAAATGAAATAAACTATTAATGCAATTGATTTTAGACTTTTTTTAACGTGGCGTTTGCCAGTCGGGCCCCAGTCGGCGCTTTCTCGTACCAAATATTAAAGTAAATTAAAAAGTAAAGAGTAAATTATATATTATTGTCTACCCGTACGGACCATAATAAATTTTAATATCTTGTTTGATAAGAACGCCATCTTCATTTCTTAAGACCAACTACTTTGTTTCCAAACTTTTTAGTGCGTCATCTGTGGTCTTTTATCGTTATCCTATTAATATTATAAATGCGAAAGTTTGTATGTATGGATGTATGGATGTTTGTTACTCTTTCACGCAGAAACTACAAAGCCGATTACAATGAAATTTGGTATGTAGGTAGCTGAAGACCCAGAATAACATATAGGCTACTTTTTATCCCGGAGTTCCCGCGGGATTGGGACTTACGCGGGTGAAACCGCGGGGCGCAGCTAGTCATCAATATATTTCTTTGTGTGTGTACGCACGCATAACTTCCGAACGACTGTATCTTTCTGGCTTATTTTGATTTTGAAATATTTGTGGAAGCGCAAGGAAAATTTTAAAGATAACAAAATGGGAAAAAATTAAAAACTAGGAAAAAAAAAACACTTTAGTTTTTCCCATACAAACTGAACGGGTGAAACGGTTGTTTTTTGGTTGAACGAAAGCAAACAAGTAGACAGATTTCCTGATGGTAAGAAATTCACGCCGCCTAGAGACACCAGACGTATAATTCAAAACACCGTGACATACTACTAAGTCGTAGAATTTCGTAGTGACTCCTCCGGATTGGTACCCCCGCCTTACATATTTCTGCCGCCATAACGTCAATGCTTGCCGTTGACGTGTTTCGGTTCCGATAGCCGGTAAACTTACTTTTGCTCGAGGCCTAACATCCCGGCCTCTGGTTGGCAACGCACCATTTCCACCTTTGGTGTCTCTAGGCGGCGGGAATTTCTTACCATCAGGAAATCCGTCTGCTTGTTTGCCTTCCAATGTCATAAAAAAAATATCTACAATTTACAGACATACGTATTTCATGATTTTATAACACGAACGTTTATAATAAATTTAAAATCATGTATTTCCGCCTAAATGTTAATTTATTTAAAAACTGAGAATAAAATTGCGATATGTTTTATAGCTTTTTTTAAACAGTTGATGAATTATTGTTCTTGATGATTCTACTAGTCACATAAATCAATATGCTACAAACTTATTTTTTTGTAGAAAAACTTGAATTCTAGCCATAGGTAAATAAACATATTGAATATTATAAGTTTTTATACTGTTACTTTCTGTATTTAATGTTTTTTTTTTTAATTATTAAAGTCAACTTTCTAAGGACTGATAATAGATTGAAACATATCATACAATTAAATATTTTTGTTAGAAAATATTTTAAAAATCCTGAACAGTTTTTTTTATTTTTCAAAAAAAATCTTTCGTCTAATGCTGCACAACAAAAAATATATTGACTTAAAGTATACGAGATATGAAATGCTCAGAAGTCAGGTTGCCTGTGAGTAGTCTGGGATATTAGGTGTTTTACTGCATTGGATAATAAAAAAAGAAAAATTTGTCCAATTATAGACTGTTTTATTCCGAATATAGGGTTGTCTACAAAATATATCGGAAAATTATAAAACATTTATTATAAGATCTACGGAAAATCTGTGGCGTAACGCTCGCTGGCCGCATTCGTAACAGTGAGATCCGAGAACGAGTGGGATTGAAAGAAAGTGTTGGTGTTAAAATGCGAAAGGACATGCTCCGCTGATTCGGTCATGTGGAAAGAATGACAGATGAAAGATTGACAAAGCAGATATACAATGCGAATGTGGATGGATGTAGGTACCCGGGAAGACCAAGGCTGACATTTCACGATCAGATCAATCGCATATTATCCGAGGGTGGTGTCAAGAGTCTCCGAAACCGGCGTGTTTATATGAAAAGGTTTTAAACCTTCGTAATACCACAGTTGAATAGTTCCCGATCAATTTTTTCTTGGAATGTCAACGTAGGTCTCGCAGGATACCTAAAACCATCCTCATTTGCATTTTACGTTTATACTTATTTTTTTTTAACGATTAAATTTTATTTAAAAAAAAGTAATATGAACAGAATATTTTTTTGATACAATTGTAAGTTTTGCGCTACCTCTCGTAAGACTGTGATATCAAACACTGTGAATGAAATTAAAATATTATGAAATGTATGAATGCGAGCCTTTCTACAAGTTACTTAAGTTTAAATAACATAGATGGCGTTGAATCAGAATCCATTATTTCATAATATGAATTAATCATTTGTATTATTATACTTTGTATGGTGTATATTATACAATGATTTGCAGAAAGGAGGAATCCCAACCGCTTTTATATTTTTTTATAATACTGGAAGGCAAATCAGACACAGATACCAAAAAAGGTAATGGTGCATTTCCAACCTGAGGTCACGATGTTAGGCTTCGAGCAAAAGTAAGTTTATCGGGTAAGGTACCCGTCTAAACGAGAACACGTCAACGGCAAACACTAACGTTATGGTGGCAGGAACAGGTAAGGCAGTAGCATCAATCCGTATGAGTCTTTGCGAAACTCTACCTAAAGAAAATAACTGTACAACTACTGTACTGTACTATCCTTGCATTTTAGGAGCCGATGATCGGATGATACGGCAGGAAAGAAGATGGTCTATTCTGCAAAGGATTATTTTTATTATGGAAGGAAAGGAAAATACTTACATATAATCTACATACTTATATAACTTACATACAGCAACCTTTTTTCATAGAAATTTAATCTGTCACATTTTTTAATTTATTAATGGCCCTTATGGCCCTACTTCGTAAAATAAAATATACAGTATTTTCTTCGGCAGAACTCCCCGAGATCAGAATTCCGTACGACTTGATGCTGTGAAAATAACTTTAATAAAACCCTATCGGTGTCAACATCAGTTAATTGTCTCATTTTTAACAGCAAATGATGTTGAGGTTAGCCTAATTACAAGTTTATCAATGTGCGGGTCCCAATGTAATTTTTTCTCAATTGTTTTTCCTGAAAACGTTTTCAACGTTTCAAACGTTTCAAACGTTGTAATATCTACAAAATTCAGTTTGTTCACATTTAGTTGTAAATTGGTATCTACATGCCTTATTTGGCATTAAAACTTTAACACAATTTTTTTCATTCAAAATTATTGTTTTTTTGCATTGAGTTAGTGCACGAATTTTAAAATCATAAGATTCGTTTCTTCATATTTGCTCAGTTGTCTTTTCACTTTACATGATAATATATCCGCAAGCTATAAGATTTCATATTAATTTATCTCTTACGTAGAAAGAGAAATCTTTATTATATATAAGGAACAAAATTGGCAAAAAAAATGGTGCCCTAGGGACACCCATGGTTACAGCAGCTCCTATCGATATTTTTACTATTGATCTCGACATTATTTCTCTTCTGACTTCTTGTTTTAATGGGAGAATTCAGCCCATTGAAATAAGAAGTCAGAAGATCGAATTCTTAATTTTAATTTTATAGTGGCGTAGTTCCCTGTAGTAATGTGTCGTGGTTGACGCAATCGAATGCTTTGGAGAAATTGCTGAACACCCCAAATACATCCTGAGAATCCTCCCATTGTAAGACTTAGTGTCTGACTAATCGTGGGTGCCCTGGTTATACCTCTGCCTACACTTTCGGGGATATGGGCGTGAAGATACTTTTTTAAGGCGTTGGGACCCTCCCCGGCCAAGTTTTTGCACAGCATTCTACCACCGGAGCTTTGTTTATAATGGCCCGTGCTGCCTTTGCTCGCCTCTTACGAGCTTCCTGGCAAAGTCGCAGATTTTCTATTCCCTAAAGAGAAACCGCACCAATACATTCGGGAAACTTTAACGCCGCGAACTTCTGCAAGATCATGCGAGCATTTAGAATTATCCAAATGCTCTAAAAACATGACACTAACATTACGGAATAGTTAAGGTTGTGGATCCCTATGTCTTAATGATAATGACCAGTGTTGGATTTGCTCGCCTCTTACATGCATGCATGACGGCAGGATACACAGGGGACCCAGACCAACACGGATTTCAGATATCTACGACATACATACATACAAACATACACATACTCATACATGCATACATGCATGAATACATAATACATTGAACGCGATTGCCTCTTAAGTCTTAGCATGATAAACCGACTTCAACTATTTCATCACGTCGTTGAACATTCTTTTTGATCATTATAGCAAATGATTCCAAAACGGTCTACATACATTTTATAGCAAACCAGCTGTTGCCTGTGGCATTGCTCGCGTGGCAGTTAATATAATTATTAATTTGAATTAAAACTGTATGAATTATTTATTTATTTTAATCAATAGTCCATTAAATCCTTATTCCTGTCTGTCCTTATTTATGTCTGTCTGTGTTATGTCTGCATTTCCGGGTCTGGGTGTTTATTAAATATATTAATAATAATAAATCATCTTTATTTCACATAAACCTACAAGGGGCACTTGGGACGGGCAATTTATGTAATGATACAATATATTTTATAAGAGATTGGCATGAGGAGCAACTAATCCCAAGCAGTCTTATCTGTTAAATATTCAGCAATGTTATAATAATAACCTTTTTGATTTAATTTACATTTAACACATTTGTTAAATTTATTAATTGGAAGTTCTTTCATACAAGTGGGAAGTTTATTGTAGAACTGTATACATAGGCCCATGAAAGAATTGCTTACTCTGTGGAGACGAGACACATGCACAGCAAGATTATTTTTATTCCTAGTATTGACACAGTGTATATCACAATTTCTTTTAAATGAACTTGAATTTCTGTGAACATACATTAAATTTTCAAAGATGTACTGGGATGCTACAGTTAGAATTTTGATTTCTTTGAATTTTTCTTTCAGGGAAACTCTTGGGCCTAGGTTATAAATTGCCCTTATGGCTCTCTTTTGTAAAATAAATATACTATATATAAATATACTTCGGCAGAACTCCCCCAGAGAAGAATTCCATACGACATGATGCTGTGAAAATAACTAAAACAAACCATCCTAGCGGTTTCAACATCAGTCAATTGTCTCATTTTTTTAACAGCATACGCTGCTGAGCTTAATCTAATTGCAAGTTTATCAATGTGTGGGCCCCATTGCAATTTCTTATCAATTGTTATTCTGGTATCTATTTAAGTATTTCTATGTATAAGAATCGTTGTTAACACCCATAACACAAGCATATAATTTGTTTACTTTGGAGTTAGATTCAATTCGTGTGATTTGTCCAGGGATATTTATTTATTTATTTTATTTGTTTATTCCTTCCTCATTAAGTCCTTATCATACAAATTTTTAACCCTCTTTTTTTCATTTCACCCCGTTTTGGGTAGAATTTCCAGAAATGCTTAGGTACCTAAATATTTATCTACGTGGGGCACACTAAAAAAATAAAATGTCTTCCGTAGAAACTTTCGAATCTCAATTTCAACCCCTTAGGAGTAGAATTTTCAGAAACTCTTAAATACGTATCTACTCAATTTTAATAATAAGCTCAAAATAATAACTTAAAAAAAATACTACCTTTCATACAAACTTTCAACCCCTTGGGGGTAGAATTTCCTTAGCGGGTGTCTACTCAATAAAACGACCCTACTCACTAAATTTTATGGCTGTAAGTTTAACACTTTTTGTTTGGCGATGATGAATCAGTCAGTCAGGACATGTTATTTTATAAGTATAGATTTAAGTAATTTCATTGTAAATAATTGTAGCTCAAAATCAGCTGGATCACGACAAATTAAATATAAGACCACCTCGAAATCATGAGCTATCTTTGCAAAAAGAACCATGAAATGGGTTGGCTATAGGCCGAGCAATCGTGTCCACATACCGTCAAATCGAAAACCCCCTTTATGGAGTCGGTTAAAAGGAACTTGCTCGTTTGTTACCGCTTCCATAAAAAAGGTGGACAATGTTGTATAATAATAAAGTAAAAAAAAGTAAGTATCTTCACGCCCATATCCCCGAAGAGGTAGGCAGAGGCACAACCAGGGCACCCAAGACTAGCCGAAGTTGTATAATGATAAACTGGAAAAAAGCTTCCAAAATCCCTAAAACAGTGATATAGGTACTATAAAAGTAGATATCTTTTCACTAGTTCCTGAAACGACCAGACTAAGATCCTAACGGTAGGAAACGCAGCTAGTAGCTAACACCCGAAGATATCTTGCAAACAAAAAGCTAAGCACGAAAGCAAAACAGAGACAATATACTATAGCGTGTATAGGCAATATTATGTCTCTAACAATAAGTATCCTTGTAACAACGATCATATTATTTACCATACTAAAAAACACCATTGCTCTTTTTAATAGATTTTGAAAAAAAAGGGGTTATAGTATGTTCGAGTCACATATTTTTTTTACATAATGTTAGTTGATTTCTTCGTCATTTATGAACCGATTTTAATTTTTGTTTTTATTTGAAAGAGCGTACCTACTTCTGAGGTGGTCTCTTTGCAACCAAGTTTGGATCTGGTAATGAAATCTTTCGGAATTCAAGAAAAACTGGTATCAATTTTTGTGTACGTGTGTTCTGAGTTAATATTTGACGAGAATACTTTTGCAAATCAATTTCTGTATTATATTTGTATTAATAATAAAATTTGGGTACATAAAATACATTTTAAAAGCGTTAACAAACGGGCAAAAGTATAAAAATAATTAGAATTTTTGGTCGTCGAAATTTTTTAACCTGTTTAATAATTTTCTAAAATGTAAATAAAAAAATGTTATCATTAAATTCATACTTGCTATCATACGGACTTCCGCAATTTGGCGCAGTCGTACCGGATATGTTGCCACTACGGTAGTTATCGTAATTTCCCCATTTTGAAGGAATTTTAGTTGGTACTTTAAGTAACATTCATGATGAAATAGCAAACATTAAATGTGTTGGTTTCAGGTGAATACAGTCCAACTACCTATCTGATAGGTACCTCATATTTTTAACAATCACTGTTGCTAGATCATCTTGACTATTCCTTGTAGAATGACGTCAGTGTTTGCCTTGTTGTGTACCGGTTTGAAAATAAGACCGACATAAAAAAAACGACGAATTGCACTCCAGGAGTGATGGCAGAAGTGAAAACTTGAATATTAATGTTATGCATTTTTGATATTTTGAAATGGTAAGGGAATAATTTTGACGAATCGCTTTAATTATCTGTATGAAAGTACTATAATTTGTGTGGTAGAATACAATATTCATTTATTGCGCTATCGTGTACAAACATGACAACACGGACATTCGCGCAAGCACCCTGCGCCATCTTACGAATTTTTGTCTTACAAATCAGACTACGTGTCCTGACGCGAGTTTAGAAATTTTTACCCATTATAAAAGAAGTGCGCAACGCCGCTAAAGAAGTTTTCACTTCAAAAGTGTTTACGACAACGTTAACATGCAGAGTATTCTATATGTTATTACCATAGAAAAATAATCTCCTTTTAATCGACACCATAAGGAGGTAATAAATTCATTTATTGTTTCGTACATTTGTCAAACTAATATTCAACAAAAAACGATCAGAATTTGATGATTATTTATAAAAAGATAGGTCATAATCCCTGCCCTTACATTATAAAAACTAAACGGACACCAGGACCTTTCCTGTGACGCCTTACAATACCATTATTTTTATACCCACTACAAGTGTTTACTTTCTTACTCACGCAATCAAGTGCGGTCATTCATTCATTAATTGACTGCCTCATTTATACATGACGTTTATCATCACCGACCAACCACAAAGCCTGGGTTTAATTATCTACCATTAGTAATACCAGTGGCTATTAGTGTGAAAATTGTTTGTATTTTCTGGTCTTTGTTTTTATTAAATTAATAGCGGAATCTATTTAAGGGTTTTTACGAGGTGGTAACGTTATCTAACACCCATTATACAAGAACATAATTTGCTTACTTAAGGGTTACATCAATCTGTGATGTTTATAGAGATATTTATACATGATATTCTTTTATTAATTTCTGCTTGTATCAAAACAAATACCATTTTGCGTTCAAATAAAAAATGGTTACAATAAATATTTTAATCAATAACTTAATATTCCTGGACATCAAATCTAACCCAAAGTAAGCAAATTATATGCTTTTGTTACGAGTGTTAGTCAACGATTCTAATACATAGAAATTCTTAAATACATACCAGAATAAATTTAATAAACACCCAGACATCTAATCATCTAAATGTTCATCTCACAAATACCTGTCCCCGTCGGGAATCGAACCCGAGACTCGCGGTTGGTCGATGTGGTTAGACGTGTACACTAGCAACTCGACCTACGAGGCGGTCTGTTCATTATTATTCAAATACCATTATTTTAAGGCAACAGTAAGTCTTCTGATAGTTACAAGCATTCAATGGTTACTAAAGAAGTATGAGGCTGCCCTGTCGCCGGTAATTAGGCCTAATGTAAAAGTCTACCGACTACTTCACCCTCCAGACCGAAACATTGCTCTGCCATCATGGCAGCAGGAATAGGTAAGGTTGTTGATCCCTATCCAAGCAAGTTACTGTACAGCACCATGCTCCCAGTAATCTTGTTGATAATGGAATATATCAATCATCTATTTTCGTTTATTTCGAGCTGGCTGACAGTGAAATGTCAGGTTTAACGCAAAGGACCCGGATCAAGACAATATAATAAAGAAAGGATATAATTGAGAAAAGTCTTTGAAAATGGTAAATGTACAGCCTCACGAATTTGAAACATCATAGTTAACATTGCTTGAGACTCTTTTAATAACAAATATCTAAACGAGTTATTAGATTTATTTTACGTTGTACTTATATTAATTGTTTAATTATAAGAATATAAAAATAATAATCATGTATTGGTATGTGTTATTCCCCGTGATGTTTAGGGACTCCTACGTAGAATACACCTTCTGCTTTACTGCTTGGCAGCTTGTAAGAAACGACCACCATTGGTAAATTACCATACTGCAACTCGTCCAGGTAGGGAATCACCACCCTACCTATTCCTGTCGCCATTGTAATAGTGTCATGTTCCAGTCTGAAAGCAAGGGTAGCCAGCAGATTTGCACAATTGGCCTATGGTGTAACATTGTAGCCACGGGATAGTAAGCACCTAAAACATCTATGGTATCTGCGCCCCAAAGTTATCTCTTTCCACCAGGAGAACCATGGGCTGGTTCGCTATCTTAGCACATAAAATGTATGACGTTTACTATCAAATATGAAATTATATATTTTCATAAACTAAAAAAAACTTCAGTGGTAACTAGAAAGTTGTCATTAATTTCAAATTTCCGGTTTTTGTTTAGTCTGTTCAAAAAAGTTAAAAATAAATTGAGTTATAAAAATATTGACGCAATACGAAAAAGTTGGAACTCTCATTCGAAGGTAAAATATAAATAAAACTTTATTATAAACGACAAACATTGTGACCTATTTCTGTACAATAGTTTTATTCAGTTTTCTTAACGTGGGTAAATTTGGCCGAAATATGACAACACACATTAGTACGGACAGAGATTAGCCGCAGAACGGTTGATTTTGCTCAAAATGTGCTTTAAATTAAAGAATTATCACGAAATTTTATAATATCCGCAACATTATAAAACAAATCATGATTAAAAAATTATAACAGACAATGTGAATAATTGTGTTTATTTATTTTATGAATATGGTCGGTAAGGGTTAGATTTTAATTTAAAGAATTGTACAGGAAATTATAAAACAAGTAACGTAAAATTAATCGAAGGTAGATATAGCTTTTTTTGTTTTTTTATTTAATCCTAAATACATGACGAATTCAAGAAGAACAATTCTTAAAAACCCTTAAAGTAAATATTAACCTGCATAGCTTCAGCGTCGCACAAATCAATAATGTCTGCGCAGAGCTTTTCTCTACATGTTTCTCCGTATGTTATACTCTATCAAGCGTTTTAAAAAGTATTTATTGTGACGTAACATATTATTTATCTGTGCGATTTAAAAAATCTAAAGGATAGATCTGTGAAAAGTCAAAATTAAAGCAATAAATGTGATTTGTGAGCTGGTACATTTAATTTATATTTTTAATCTAATATTCCCGCCAACATATCTATTTGAGGTTAAAATAAATGCTTTTGTTTAAATATTTGTGGCTATATACAACAAAAACCGAATACTAGGCTCAAATTAAGAGCTAAATTAAGTGATGTTTAGAAAGTAAAAATGCTTGTCATAAAAAATCGTTTTGTATTTTGTGCCTGATTAAATGAAATATATTTAAAAAATGTAGTGTTCTAATCTATTTTTTTTTTCTATTTTCGTATAGGGTTCGTGTTTGATAAATTATGTGAATATTAAATTAGGTATATTACTTTCTAATACTTACGGTATTTTTTCAATGATAAATTATATAGATTTTGCATAATTTTAAAATCTAAATTTAGACATTAGACTTTTTTCATTTTTGTTCGAAATATAGAATATATGAAAGTTGCAAAATTATGTCACATAAAAAAGTGCTATGACGTACAAATTGACAGAGAATCCACTTCTAACAAAAGGATGAAGATGTCCTTGGATAACGTAACATGGCAAGGTCGGGTTACGTGACCAGTGACCACTAACTGCTTCCACATTTTTTTTCTCCTTTAAATAGAGTTATAATAAAAACCGCTAGTTTGCTTAAAGCTAATTGGGTTATAGCTTCTTATAGCTATTACCTATTATCATATTAAATTTATTTCAGTGATTTTCAACAATCTCAAGAGATGTAGTTTTAATTTTTTGAAAAGAATAACATACAATGTATGTTTCATACATCTAGTAGGGACTAAAATATGTAAAAAACTCCCGGTATGCTTCATGACGCAAAACTCAATTTTTTTTTGTTTTTATTGATTTTAAAATTCATTGTATTCGAGTTCCTTGTTCCAAAATCAAAATATTGTTTTGGTCACACAGTTTTTGTTATTCTTTTTTTAAATTAGGTATGCGTTTTTATTAATTTTGATAGTCATCTAAATAATTTTATTTTATTGTAATATTTCAATGTCAGATTAGTTTCCAAATTCAAATTGAAGTCTCAAAAATTTTGTTCGAATTTTAACTGATATGTAACTGATTTTTTTATAAAGGTATATCATAAAATTCAAAAATGCTTAGCCATATAATAAAAAAATTGGAAAAAGTGCAATTGGACACGAGTGTTATTAGAAAACAGTTGAAATGAAAACAAGGTTGAATTTATTATAACTTTAGTGTCATGTCGCCCTGATTAGCTAGACTGATGGCTGATGAGTCAGTCCACTTGAAGCCTTCTAAGTGAACCCAGCTGCGTTAAAAAAACAAAAATGCGTTGGATTTTTCCCGTACCAGGTAAGAAATTTTTTTTTCACTTTTTGATATTTTTTATGCTTTGTATTTTTTGGGATGAGACGTCTTTATCGCCTACTAGCTGTCCCGGCGAACTTCGTTCCACCCGTTCGGTTTGTATGGGAAAAAAATTGTTTTGCCCATTTTCCCGGTATTTTTTCCGATTTTTCTCTCCATAAGAACCTGCTTCTAATAATAACTAACACACAAAAAAAGAATTAGCCCAATCGGTCCAGCCGTTCGGAAGTTAAGCGCTTACCAACTCATTTTTATATAATAGATTAATGGCATACTTAGTACATGTGACTGATATATTTTTCTACTCAAGTAAGAAGACTTGCTCTATCACCTCATGTCATTGTCATGTTACGGTTTGAAGAGTAGTGGAGACCAAATATGGGCTTCACATCTCACTTTAAGAATATTTACAATTTTTTTATAAATAAATTAATTCGTATCGCCTCTGTGGTCTAGCGGTTCAGGTGTTCCCGTTCCCGGGTTCGAATCCCGGGTCATACAACAAAACGAAAATTTGGTTTTTCCATGGAACCTTCGGGGATATGGGCGTGAAGATACTTTTTTTTTAATTTGTATATTGCTATGCAGTAAGTCATCCGGATTCGTACCACCATCTTACTTTTTCCTGCTGCTAGAGGTCATCAATAGCCGGTATCGTGTTCTAAGGGTAAGGTTACTGATAGTCTTGCACACTTGGCCTAAGATCACGACCTTAAGATAGCGATACACGAGTAACATCTATACATTATAATATCTACTATCTGAGCCGGCGAACTTCGTTCACTTAGGCATTCGACTATCTCTCTGCCAACCCTACAGGGGGACATGTATATAAACGTGACCTGTCCGTTCAAATGTTTTTCTACGTTTCGGATGTGAAGTTATTTCAAAATTATGAAACATATGACTTAAAAAATACAGTAGGTAAATAAATTCGTGGTCAATCGCTGTCGGGATATCAACAAATAGACAAAAATTCTAAGGACGCTAAAAATTTGTTCTCCAGCCCATTTTTGTCACCTGCACCAATTTTATTAACATCTTCGAATTCATTCTTGTTATACCTATGTAAAGATAGGCAGTAGTTATCTCTTACCATACATTTATATTCACATTCTTACATCACAAGAAGTACAAAAGCGATGATATTGAAGCTTATAAAGGACTATATTAATATACCTTATTGTAAACCTAAATAGAAATGAATGAAATATCATTTAACATAAGTATTTTCATGCCTGTATTCCCGGACAGGTCGGCAGAGGTACACCCTGGACACGCACAACTAGCTAAAGACAATAATTCACTCATTGTGATAGGTGGCAAACCTATGGCCAATACGGCAAAAAAATAAAATTTATTTTTGTTCGACCTGGTGATCGAACCCGAGACCTAACTAAGCCCAGTCCAACAGCCGGACCGCTAGACTACGTAGGCGATTTATACCTACCTACTTAATAATCTTTATTTTTTTAAGTAGATTGACGACATCGTGTCATATATTATGTATATGTAGCACATAATAATTCGATTCGGAATTCGAACCCGGGACCACGTGACTTGACTTCATGAGGTCCCGGGTTCGAATCCCGGGTCGGGCAACTAAAAGAAAATGTGGTATTGAGAGTGTGGTAAAAAATGTTGCTCGGGATTAGATAATTAATTGGACAATTGCCCGGTTGGCGATAGGCTTCTTCGGCTAGTCGTGGGCTCCCTAGTTGAGCCTCTGCCCACCATTTCAGGGACATGGGAGTGAAGATACATTTACTTTTACATAACAATTAAGCGCAGTAAACCACGAAAACCGACTCCAACTATTTCATTTGGTACGATCTTGCGAATTGGTAATACTGGTCCCGAAAAATAGCAAATGATCCCACATAAATGTAATTAACATCCTTTCGGTTGTTTTTGAGGTATACTTCATAATTTAAAAAAAAACTATGCATCAATTACAATTTACCCCGTGTTGGTACGGGCTCCTTTGCAGAATAGACCATCTGCCAGGCAGCTCGTAAGAGGCGAGCATAGCACCGTATAACACCGTGACATCTGACTAGGTGGTAGAGTTTCGCAGCGACTCGCCCGGATTGGTACCACCTCCTTACCTATTTCTGCCGCCATAACGTCATGACGTGTTCCGGTTCGGAGGGTAAGGTAGCCGATAAACTTACTTTTGCTCGAGGCGTAACACCCTGACCTCAGGTTGGCAACGCACCATTACCATCTTTGGTGTCTCTGGACGGCGTGAATTTCTTACCATCAGGAAATCCGTCTGCTTGTTTGCCTTCCTATTACATAAAAAAAATAATTAAAAACCACTAGTCGGATCATGACAAAATCAATATGGGGCCACTCAGAATCGTAATCTATGTTTCTAGAAAAGAACCATCAAAATCGGTTGTCTGTTGGCCGAGTAATCGCGTGACAGAATAAAATTAAAAAAAATACAGTGAAATTTTTGGGTCGCGATTAAAAAGAAAACGAATTTATCAAATTGCAACTTGAAATGAAATGAAATTAGAGTTGATTTTCGCAATTTCACTTCGCTTGAATTATTTTAGTTTGTAGAAGGTTCTTATCAAGGTTATACCATTGTAAAGAATTACGAATTCACAGGTCCGCATCTAAAGATCCATATTAATATTACAAATACGAAAACCCGTATTATAAATTCGAAAAGTGAGTCCTACGTGGGCAGGGTTGGATTTAGACACAGAATATATCGTACACAATACTGAAAGAGATAGTATGTAGTTGTGAAAAATGATTGCACACCGTTTCATAAAACTAGAAAAAACATACCTACTTAGTAGTTCAAAACTTCTACTGCTTTTTATTACTACACTTTTATTCTGTTTTTTAACATTTAAGTGAATACTTCAGAATTAGGTGACATAATGAAATTATAGTACACTAGCTTTTGCTCGCGGCGTTGCCCGCGTGGTTAATGGTCCCACAAGAATTTTTTTTGAAGGTGTAACAAACAAACAAACATACAAACTTCGCATTTATAATAGGAACCCTATATATTTATATAGGAATTACAAACAATCCTAAGATTTAGTTAAAATGTGATAATTACTGAGAGTGAAAATATCCCACAAATACAATAGTCATAGTACTAAATCCAACCCTGTACATAGGGGAAGCCGCGAACGAAGGCTAGTTATAATAAATAGTGGTGCCGCAGACGTCGTGTATTCACCTAGGCTGCATCGGAATATCTGCATCGTCCTAATTTCGGTAGCCAAAGAAATAAATTGAGCCTAGTGTAGAAAAACTAGTCTTTTTATGACCTATAGGAATTATATAATTGGTTATTTTCGTTTCCTACCTGCTTGAAAGAACATGGTCAAAATATTTTTCTTTTTTATCACTACACTAGCTGCGCCCCGCGGTTTCACCCGCGTAAGTCCCAATCCCACGGGAACTCCGGGATAAAAAGTAGCCTATATGTTATTCTGGGTCTTCAGCTACCTACATACCAAATTTCATCGTAATCGGCTTTGTAGTTTTGCGTGAAAGAGTAACAAACATCCATACATACAAACTTTCGCATTTATAATATTAATAGGATAGTATAAAACAAGTCGCTTCCTCTGTCTCTATGTCCCTTTGTTTTTTTTTAAATACGCAACGGATTTCGATGCAATTTTTTTTTAGATAAATTGATTGAAGAGGAAGATTTATATGTATACCTTATACCCGTGCAAAGCCGAGGCAGAGCGCTAGTATATTATATTGGCAAGTCGTAGTTCCCCTGGTGATAAATCCCGGTAAACTTGTAAATACCGAAAGGTTGGCAACACATTAGTCATTCCAAAAAGAAAAGGTTTCCGGGTTGTGCCTCTGTCTACGTCTTTACGGAAATGGGCGTGAAGATACTTCACTTTTCTATCAAGTTACTAGTAAGAGGTGAGCGTCAGTTAACTATCACCGTGACCATAACTACGTGGTACGATTTTGAGGAAACTCAGCTGCTCCGATGCCACTACCTAATCCTGCTACGTTCACAGCGCGATATATTTCTTAACATCCAGAATAGTCTTATTTTATGCGCTACGACTCCAACCGTCAAAAAAAATTTTGATTGTCTCACAAGCATCAGAACATCATCCAGCACGAGTCATAGTTATTTTTTTCTTGTTTTTTTTATTTGATGCAATGGCGTTATATGTACTAGAATCACCCGTAGCGGCAAGTTACAACGATGGATTTGCGCTTTTTCTTCACTATAAAACATTCGCAAACACATTAAAATAACATTCAATTATAAACAAGACTATCTCTATCTACCATAACGTCTAGCTAAAAATATAAAAAATGAATTATCATAGTGTTGTAAATCTCCGCGTTAGTTACGTCGTTTAAACACATCGTAAAACATTTCGTGTAATGTTGCGGCCGTTTCAACTCATTCCCTATGTAATAATACACTTTAATGACTTTCAAAACAATGGCGTTTGTTATCATTTTTAACCGTTAAAAAAAAGTTACCTACATGTTTAAATTTAGAACCTGCTTTCAAGATTAGTCCGAAAATAATAAAAAAATGTTTACGGCCCGTATTTATTTTCAGCTATTTTAATTAACTTGTTTATGCACTTGCTTAAGCAATAGTTTCATGGTGATGTCTCTAGATTAAACCGTTACAACCATCTATTGGTTGAGTTTTTAATGCTAGAAAAAAATTGGCATCGTTTATAATTTTACTATTTACAATGACTGCATTTTTTAAAGTTACTGAACACTCCCAAACAAACACTGAAGCAATCTCGATAAAAGTAGAGCATTACAGAAAAAAAAGTCATAAGTATTATGTACAGTATTCAGTATTACACGTTTACAGTAACATTACACAGTATACAGTGTTCTCATGTTTACCCAAAGGTGAAATTTATCGATAAAATCTTAAACGTTTTGTCGATATCCAAACTTACCCACTCTAGTTCCACTTTACGTCATTGGACAAAATATTTCTGTCACAAATGTCATCATTACCCAACATCAGACGTAGAAATTTTTTATACAGCCAAATGGGACGGATCTTTAAATAAGACTTATATTAATAACACTATTTATTTTAGACTAATTCTGTAATTTTATTTTAGTTAAATAGTATAGATTTTCTGTATCTATGAAAGTATTGCCTAGTCGTACCTACCTAGTTTTATGTTAAAGTATCTTCACGCCGATATTCCGCAAGAGGTAAGCAGAGGCAAAACTGAGCAAACCCACGACTAGCCGAAGACAATAAGTCCCCGGGCAATGTTATTTTTATTAGCGAACTGAAAATTCAAATTTTTTCTTGTTGTCCGACCCAGGGTCGAAACCTGGACCTCAAGAAGTCATGTCTGATGTGTGACCGCGATACCACAGAGTCATATTACGTTATACCCACTTTTAGGCACTTAGTGAAGTTCTTTAACCATATTTATTATTAACATTACAAATAGGTACGATAGTGTTTTGTGAGTTTCACCTTTTTTTACGTCGCGGTCGTAGGGAAACGGAGTTATGGTAAATTTTTTGTGTCAGGAGATACCTAAGTAGTAGGTTGAAAAATGTCATTACTTTTTGTTGTCCTAGTTAGCGTTGAAAATTCTAAAAGAAACAAATTGTTCGTTTTTAACTGATTTATTAGTTTGTTACATTGAAATAAATCCGAAAAACTAAAAGAAAAAAGAGGTTTTGTTGACATTTTCGTCGTTTATTTCGAAAAATTAAAAATTGAGTATTTGATTTGAAATTTTAATCGGTTCGGCACCCACATAACTGCTACCAAATGCTGTTATTTCCGAAAGAGCAGATTGAGTTATATTTTGGATGTTTGATTCCGAGCTACTTTATATACTTGTTTCTATAGTAGAAGTTAATGTTAAATCGGCCCGTGTTGGTCCAGGCTCATTCGCAGCATATACCATCTGCCTTCATGATATTTAACAGTAACACCGTGATATCTGACTAGGTAGAATTTTGTAGCGACACGCCCGGATTGGCACCACCGCCTTATTTATTCCTACCATCATAACGTCAGCACTTGCCGTTGACGTGTTCCGGTTCGGAGGATAAGGATAAGGAATACGTCATGACTGGTAATCACCATATCATTTTTTTTATTTACCATATCAAAATGAATATAATGAATAGTGATAGAATAGAATAGAATAGAATAACTCTTTATTGGACACCAAAATACATAAAAAATAATACATTTAAAGAAACTTAAAACTAAATGATACACAAAGGCGGCCTTATCGCCAAAATAGCAATCTCTTCCAGGCAACCTTATGTGAAGGAGATATAATCAAAGACATTTTGTACGTTGGTGCTCTTAATACACAAAAAAGGAGAAATATTATAACACATACAATATCCATAGAATTATTTTAAAACAAAGGAAAAAATTAAATATAAAAACAGATTAACTTTAACTGAGCCAAATTGAACGTAGAAAGTGACGTTTAACCATATTTTTAAACATATTGATATTATGGGCTTTCCTGACTTCTACTGGGAGCGAGATTCAAAGTTTAACTGACAACGAGGTAAAAGATCGGCTGTAATAGTTAGTTTTACGAGAAGGAACTTGGAGAGAAAGGTTATCATTAGATCTAAGAAATTTTACCTCACTATTACCTCTCTCACTAAAAATTTAGGGAACTAAAATACATAGGGTGGTATAGTAGTACTAATTAAATTATGCGCTTCGGCTGTATTCGTCGAGCTCCGGAAATCCTAATGTATTTCAAAGATATCTGATAGATACATAGAGTTGTTACATAATTAATAATTTCGCTTTTATTTAGATTAAGTCTTCCAATTTAAAAATAAAATTATAAAGTGTAAAAATAGTAAAAAGTATCAAGCCAAGGCGCATAATTTATATAGTAGTACTATACATTTATTATCTATTGTATTGCGCACATAAATACCAAATGGGATTCGGACTGAAAGTAGCATTAGTAACTACTATAACTAGGCCATTGAAGAAATTAAACCAAACATTCTTATATTAAATTTGCAGAACTATCGTTAACGTAAAAATTAACAACGTTAATAAACGTATCGTAAACATTTCGCGTATTTTCGTTCGACTTTCAGTCTCATTCGTATGTAAAAAAAATGTACGTAGTTGGAAAATATTTTTAGTTTACTTGAAATGTAAACAAATATTCGTCCTTGTTTCTGATTACTTTAGGTAAACTTTAAATAATAAATATAATGGAACAAATATGCTCTTACCTTCTTATAAATAAACAGGGACTAAGGTAGGAGTATAATAAAGTTGATATTATAGCTTGTATTACATTGTAATAAAGACTATGATACCAGCTTCAACCATGAAGTATTTTACTCCGTGTTTATTAATAAGACGGATAAAGTTTAAAGTTTGACAGTATTTTAAATAACAAAATATATGGTAGTAATTGGCAAATATTTATTCAGAATATTTTTTCCGTCTAACCTGTTATTTTAAAGTGTGATAATGTGAAATGTTATTTATTGGTTTTACGGCTTAACCTAAGCAGCTATTTTCTGGATCTTCAATCTCAAGGAAGCATGTATACCATTTTTTTTGTAGGTATACACTATGTATACCTACTTTTAAGTCTAGTTAAAAGACCATATAAGTGAAATTGTGGTTGATCCCTTGCACTCTAAATGCCTATTTATTTATTTTAATGTTTCTTTTCAGTTCTCCTCATGTCATGGTTTGGTGCGGAGCAAGTAAAAGGGAACTCTTGCATCAGGACTGGTAATGCGAGTATTTTACTTATGTCAAATGTCACGTAAAGACGATGTTATATAGTTGTCAAATGTTAGTTCTGTGTGTGTCTCTAAGCATTGATATCGATAAATGAGTGAGTTGTATAGTTTTCGCGTTAAAATTTAAGAACAAATGCTATAGATGTCAAATCACTTTTTATTTTTTACGTAACTATGAACTAGGTAATAATCCATTATTTTATTATCATATTAAAACCTTTCTTGCGACATACCCTTGTCTCTTTTTTTTAAATTTCAACACCCTAATAAACGGTGTCAGACTATCTCGTTAAATGTTCAGAATAACTGATTTAAAACTCAGTTCCAAAATTTAAACTAACACTCTTGAGCATTTTTTAACTTTATGGGTATACACGCTATAAGTAAGGTTTCTGACTTCATAACTCATGCCAGAAATAGACTGAATTTAAGACTTGTTAAATTCAGCAGTGCTTTTATGTAATATTATAGTTACCTCTCTTGCTAAAACTCGTAATACTGTAAACTAAACTATAAGTTTCAATGCAAAATAACAACCTCTTAGTGAAAATCCATATTTAAAAGCCGGTGATGAAAATTGCCAGTTCAAAATCATCGTACAACTACTGTATGGTCATGATTGTCAAACTTCTATATCGATATCGATGTTTTAAAAAATGTTTGTTGTGTTTGAGTGTCTATAGGAATGTGTGTTTAATTGGAATGAATTGCATGGTTTTCTATTTCAACCCTTCTAGTAACACAGATCTATCAAACAAACACTCAAACATATTCTCCTGTGAATAACTGATGTTTATTTTTCAGAAGGCATCCAAAATTTTGGTTAAAATCAGGTACGATATACGTATTAAAACATAATCAAGGCATTTTCTCGCATGGATGGCTTACCAATATATGCTGGAGTAAAATCCAATTATCTTCAAGATGTTCCCCACTTATCTTGATTATTTTATAATTTCAAAATTTATTTTCAATAAACACGGTAATATTAAAGTAAGAAAAACAGACTTAAAATACCTTTTTTTTAAGATTAGTGTTTACTTCAACGCCCGAAAATAAACAGATATATTTAATTGATTTTAAAATTTCTTAAGTTAACTCTGTTATTTGCCCATTTACTTTATTTATACGTCTGCCATATTTTTGTCAAACTTTCATAATGAGAACGCATTGTTGATTATTGTCTTTCATTTAATTGATAAAATTAATCTCTTAACGCTAGATATTTCCTAAATTTGTAATCAAATACAAATTTGTAAAAAAAAAATCAAATACCAATAGAAATTGAGATTAGTAAAACATGCAATTGTTAATAAACCTCTTATTTAAGTACATATTAAGGTGAACTTTATGTCTGTAGTTTCAATATATTTTTCAGAATTTACAAAAGCATACTAAAAGACAAATTTTACACTTATATTTAAATACGTATACGTCGATGACTTCTTGTTATGGAACTTAACTCGTGAAAGTTATGTTTTAATGCGTCTAATCTTTTTCTGAATTGGCACCCAGTCTACGGTATTGTATAAACAGTTATTTACAGGAAAAGCAGTAATATGTGTGTCTATTCTATACCTTTTACTAACTGGTGCATGGATTTTCAGCGTTATGGACCCTAAGTATCACTCCCCTAGTACAGGCGGAATGCCAAAGTAAGTACAGTTAAAGTTTGATAATTATGCTTGAGTGCTTCATAATATCATTTCGTGGAATCCGCTAAATCAGTTCGAATCAGACTGAATTTAAAGTTTTGTCGTCAAGTATACCGCAGACTGGGTCTAAATTTATAAACTTTTAGATTTACTGCTTAAAATTGGTGCTTGTATCATTCTGATTTCAAAACGCTAGTACTACAAAATTGTGCTTATAAAACTTTATTAAAATGTTTTATGATTGAATTAAATGTTCCTCATAGTCCTGATAATACTGTTTTCTTCGTCGTATTCATTGTCCAAAAAGCTTTTAGGTGTTTTTATTATTTTTATGTTAGTTAGGTACAAAAAAGATTTTATTGTATAGCTTTATCGAAAAGGTAAGTTTTATGAAATTATTTTACTATTCATTTAAATAATTTGCTTGTCTTAACCAAAAAATGTTCATTTAAAATAAGAAATGCTGGATATTATGGTCCCTTTATTACATTTATTACATAGAAGCTAGAATTACTTTGTAAATAGAACCTGTTGTACATAATATGATACTTATGTATTATATTTAGGTGTATATAGTATTTTCTTCTTTAATTGCCGATTCTGCTTCTTAGTTCATGTTACTAGGATATTTACAAAACTCAGGATCTACTAAATAGTGCTGAAAATATAAAAAATACTCTGGACCTTTAAATATATATCTATTGGCCACGGTTATATAACCATCAGGACTGAGGAAAGCCGTGTACGTGTTCGCTGTCTGACCATTTCAAAATATTTTTAATTAAATTTAACCCATGAATGTACACTCTGTACTTACTAAAGCCACTTGCACATTCCCGGGTTACATTTAATGTTGAGTTAAACTGTCAAATATAAAGTAATTTAACCCTAGTTTGAGCCTATCTTAGTGTTAAATACTTAACCTAGGAACGTGCAAGTAGAATTAAAGGGTTGAGAGGTTGCACCTATAATTATCAACTTAGCTAAAAATATTACGTTTTATTATTATAAGATGCGTATTAAGTACAGGTACTTATTTCTTTGAAAATATATATTTAATATCGGTGACGATCATTACAAATTTCAGTGATCTCACGTTTTTTTTATAACATTAGCAGGGAAACAATCAGACGGATTTCGTGATAGTAAAAAATTAACGCCGCCAACCTGAGATTGGGATGTTTAGCCTCGAGCAAAAGTAGGTTTACTGGCAACCTTATCCTCCGAACCAGAACAGGTTAGCGGCAAGCGTTGACGTTATGGCGGTGCGAATAAATAAGGCA
>NJDD01008274.1:15715-25803 GCA_002245505.1 Calephelis nemesis | reverse complement strand
TTCGAACTAGCCGTAAAATCCTACCTATTTAGATGTTACGGTGTTGGTAAAGGTAAGCCTATGCTTGCCTTTTACAAGGAAGGCAGATAGTCTGTTCGGCAAAGGATCTCGGACCAACACGGGGAAAATTATTGTAATGAAACATTATATACTACGAGCAAATTAAATAAATTGTTATCTTTTTGCTGGGAAATTGGAAATATCTTCGAATTTTAAAAAATACGAAAAGTACGAATGGCTAGAAAATGATAGATTCACAAACTGCAAATCCATGTGACCTTTCAGAATATATTTCCAGGTGTTTGCCAGGTTAAATACAGCTACATCGCTCACTCCAATAAATCAAGAGTAATTAGCCGCTGTTTACGTATAGTATCAAATTTTATCCCAACAGCCATTACTTTAATCACACTCGTCTAGAAATAGTTGTAACAAATACAAAAGAGATAAAGTTTGAGAGTTTGTTTATAGCAGGCAATTTGTGGGACTACTGAACTGATTTAAAAAAATATATCTCACTAGTAAAGTCATTGTTCTTAAGGGAATTTCGATATCAGTTTTTTTTTTCAACTAAAAAAGAGGGGTATATTTTATTTACCTTTCATATATATGTTGTAATATATACATATAATTTACATAAGTATATTTGAACAGCTTTTGAAAATATTTTTGTATTTGAAAGAGCAGTACTTCAAAAGTGTTTTCTTTGCGACCAAATCTAAATGTACTAGAAATCGAAAAAAAATTTTTTTTTGCATTTACGCTATTATTCGAAATTGGGATTTAGCAATTTTACTGCATTAAGACCAATTGCACGTTTTTAGGCTAACTTTAATAATGAATTTGACTGTGAATTATAGTGTGATTAAAGCTATAAGCTAACTCAGAGTTAAATACTTAACCTAGGTACGTCCAAGTAGTCCTTGAATTGTTATATTTTGTGAACTACAAAATAGCAGTAAGTATTAATCTTCCTTGTACCGGTGATATAATTTTTATTCTTTCTTAGTTAAATAAAAATATTAAAGTAGTACTCATTGCCCTAGCAGTTTCACTTGCTCACTTCCTACTTGAAATAGCGTGACATTGTATTTACATTACACGATGAGAATTAAGATACCAAGTGCAGAAATCTAACTGAAAAAGTTTAATTTTTATCACCTTCTTTAATTTGTAGTCTTGTTGGTCGGACTGCTAGCGTACGTGCCTATTGCCACCAACAATTTGCGAATCTAGGGTTCAATTTCCAAAACGAGAAAGCATGCATAAATAAAGGCTGTATGCATTTCTGGAACAGGTTGCTTATGAAATTAATCTAAGTATATATGCATATTATGTGTAGGTTTTTTGTGAGAAGGCACCAACCACACAAACCAACCAACCAACAAATCACGTTAGTGTGAAACACTGTCTTTATTGCGACAGCGCGAGCGGTGGAAAATACGTACATATCTTCATCCAAAGTTCCTTACGAGGTAGACAGAGAGTATAGAGAGCCAGACCTCACGATCCTGACAAACCTGTCTGGCTTCCTTCACATTCATTACCCTTTTTATACAAATACGCCGGTTTCGGAGACTCTTGACACCACCCTCGGATAATATCCGAGTGATCTGATCGTGTAATATTACATAATATTTAACATTTCATAATATTAAACACAGGTATTGTCAGTAAATATCCCATATAACCTACTAGCTTTTGCCTTTGCCAGCTTCGCTCGCGTTTTTATAGGAATCCGTTGTGCGATCAGGATCAAAAGTAGCCTATATATTAATCCAGGTCGCAATCTATCTGTGTTCCAAATTTCAGACAAATTTGTTCAGCCATTCGAGCGTGAAAGAGTAACAAACATCCATACATACATTTTTTATGACATTGGAAAGCAAACAAGCACACGGATTTCCTGATGGTAAGAAATTCACGCCTCGCCGCCTAGAGACACCAAAGTTGTAACGATGCGTTGCCAACCCGAGGCCGACATGTTAGACCTCGAGCAAAAGTAAGTTTACAGGCTACCTTATCCTCCAAACCCGAACTCGTCATGACGTTTTGGCGGCAGAATTAGGTAAGGCGGTGGTACCAAACCGGGTGAGTCGCTGCGAAACTCTACCACTTAGTCAGAAGTCACGGTGTTAGTGATGGTAAGCCTATGCTCGCCTTTTACGAGCTGCCTGGCAGGAAGGCAGATGGTCTATTCTGCAAAGGAGCCCTGACCAACAGGGAAAATTTGTGTATTTTTTTAATTTTTCCTTATTTACCCACGGCTTTGTTCTTGCAGCTTGAACATGTAAACCACAAAAGCGGTTATTCGTAATTTTACTTTGAAGAAAAATAGCCTGCATTGCTTTAATTGCTGTAGCATTTTGAACGAGACTTTTACTCAATTTAATTACGTAGTTCCGTTATAGTTAAATAGTTTTTTTAACAACATAACATTGAGTACCTTTTTAATTACAACTAGCTATTGCCCGCTACTTCGTACACATGTAGAAATTACTTGCCACTTTTAGTGACGGGAACTAAAGATTTTCCGATTATTTTTTTATCCTTTATTATCTAAAGGTTACTCTTTGCTGCAGTAAAATTTTAGTAATAATTTATACTTACAGTAATTTTTGGATTAAGGGTGAACAAACAGACATACAAAAAATTTAGTATTTCGTATTCTCTATCCTTTATATATGCTATGATATGCTAATACATAGCAGTCGTTGTTTTAAAAAAAATGTTTCGTGCTCAGATTTAGTTTTATTAGTATTAGGTATATAACATTAACAAGATTGAATTTTTTTTTCTTAAAATCATGCAGATTTATATACTTCGATGTTATTTGGCACTAGCTATCATTTCGCCTTCGTACGCTTGGAATTTAACAAAATATCTTAAAAGAAAGGAGTCCAAGTTACTCCTTGTTACATCAACTACCCGCAAATAAAAGTCCTGTCATCATCGGTCCAGCCGTTTCCAAAATTAGCCGGAACAAACAGACAGACCAACAGCCCGACAACAATTGTAAAAAAAATATATTTTGGTACGTGCATTACTTAATTTTTATTTTAATATCACAAACATATACATTTTTTTATTTGTATAGAAAATGTCTAAATTTGATAATTCATAATAAAATCTTTCAGTTTGTGATAGGTAGTTAAATTTATTAGCATTTACAACAAGGGTCATAAATTCATAAACTCCTTAATGTTGGAATTTTTGTGAAACATTTTTCCACTTCGATACGATGCTTATACTTTAACCAATTTTTTAATTCCTTTAATGACAATTGAGCAGCTTGACGCTGCTGTATTGTCAGTGTTTAAAATAAAAAATCGTTATTGAAATACCAAGTTAATGAAATGAAATAACACTTGACAGTCCATTATTATATAACAAAAAAACTTTAACATTCAAAAACTCTTCTTATTTATCCCGTGTCCCATTTTCCTCAAAGGTGAAATTTAAAAAAAAATTGTGCAAATTTCAGTTGCAAAAATCGAATTTGAAAAAAAGTGTGAGCCGTTACGGGACGCCTGGTAGATGTGAAACATCGACATTATTTTGTTAAAGTTATACGCAGAAAATAACAAAATATTGTGATATGAACTAAATATATATGTCCTAATGATAAAATAAAATATTACGGTAGAAGAGAATCGCACAGTCTATTTATTGTGCATGGTGACACGTCGCCACACCGTACACACTACTGCATATAGAACCATTATACCATCAATCATCATATAGTGTGATGCTGATGTGTGATAATCATGCCGAGGCAACGCGTCGCCATGCCAGAAGTCGGTTTAACGTGCGGCTATAGATGTTTCACATCAATTATTTTACATTTCCAACGCATACGTAAATAGTTTTAAAGATTAAATACCACTTACACAGAATCTTGGCAATTGCATTGGAAGGGCATTTATCAAATTGGCTTTCAAGTGGTGTGATGTTTATAATCCAATAACGTAGAAGGGTAACGAGTACTTCGACTTATATTTGCATTTACATTTTTTTTAATTTATTTAAAACTGGCAAGTTATGTTTTTTTTTACTATACTTACTGGCTATTGCCTGCGATTTAAAGTAATTCTGGTTAGTGATGGGAGCGAAAGATTTTCCCGGAGTTAAACTTAGCTTACACTAATTGTTGCCCGCGTGGTCCCACATGAACATTATTTCAGGATTAAGAATATACCATGCGCTAATCCAAGTTACCCTCTATGTGTATACCAAACGTCATGAAAATCGGTTTAGCTGTTTTTGCGTGAGGGACATAACAAACAAGCAAACAGACAAACTTTAGCATTTATAATGTTAATAGGATGTTGACGTGGACAATACGCTACTACTTACTAACTAACTTTAAATAAAGATAGATTCAGGAGTTGCATAAAAAGTGAACACCCATACATACAAAATTTTAGTAAACGTCGCTTTGAGTTCTCTACCTAAACAGGACAAAAAAGTCCCTTCAGCAGCTGTCAAATCGTTCCCGAGATTAGCCGAAATAAACATAAAGAGAAATCTCCATTTCTGAAAATTATATCATCTGTTCACCCGTGAATTTTGCTATTTTATTTTTATTGTGTTAGTTTACTGTCAGAAGGTTCACATCTAAAAAAATATTCAAAGGTAGGATAGGAAGGAAGTCAGCTAGAAGATATTCAAAAATGGATTAATTTTTCCCTTAATCATTACATCACGCATAAACGGATGGACCAATTTCGCTATTTCTTTTTTTCGTCATTTTAGTAAGGTACCGCCAGAATATTATGTTCATACAAAGAAACAGTATATGTAAAAAACAGGAGTCTATCGTTTCAGCTAGTTACTAATAATGTTATGTTTTTGTAATACAAAAAATACATTCTAGAAATACCTCCCTTGTGTACCCGCTCGTACAGAAATATAGATTACAATAATCTATTTTTAAATTCAACCTATTCAATAAAGCTCTTTCTATTTTTTTGTAAGAAATATAATGTCAGCTACTTTCCTCTACGTATTTCCACAAGAAATAATAATGCAAAAGTTATAAATGTCAGAGACTTTACGTCAATCAGTCTTCTGCTTTTATAAACTTTGAACTTAGAATAAATATTTGAAATTTTTTTCCCTTGTTGGTCTGAATCCCCTGTCTAGAAAAGACCATAGACCTCTGTGGCACCTTACAGGAGGCGATCTTAGGTTAATTGAAGCATTGCCAAAAACACCATTGGCTATACAGAGTTGTGCACTCTCCCAAATGGTTATCTTTTAGGGTTGGGCTAAAACAGTCAAACTACGAAATCTGTGTCACCTATTACTGTTCTAATCAAACAGTATCAAAAACCTGCTCCACTGGAACAGGTCTTAATTTTGCAACATAATGCACACGACCGTTAAGCAAGTAACGGGCAAAAAACAAATGGAACTAAAACAGTGAAACTTGTGATTCTTTAGAGTTTATTTTTAGTTTATTTTTATTTATTATGTTCTCTGTATTTACTTGTCTAGTAAAATTAATTAATTTTGTTGTCTTGTTGGCGTTAAAGAACAAATAATGAAAAAAATTAAATAAGCAGTATGATTGTTCATTTTTTTTTATTTGGATCCGAATGGATTCAAACCTGGATTTTTAATCAAGTAGACTAAAATGATTTTTGGAGGATACAAGTTAATAGCAACCTAACAATAGACTTATAACTAAATTAACGTATAGTCGGTGATTGTATCTTTTGTTTACCAAAATACCCTAAGAATAAGTTTTGATTTTCGATTAGTATTAAAAGTTCTTACACTTAAAAATCAAAATAAAATCCAACCCATATATTTTGAGCTAAAAATAACAGGTACATATATAGGTAGGCTTGAAATGAGTAAAACTACTAAAAGTTAAGATGGTTCAAGGAACGCTTCGTTAAAAAAATTGTGTGTGAAGTGCAAAAAAATAACTTATAATTTAATCTTTTTGTGATATTTTTAAAATGTTCACTTTACTTAAAGGTACGAAGTAAAGAAGACATATATTTATTAGATCACTCTCACATTGCACGTATAAAAGTTTCTTTAACAACATTTAGTCATTATTTGTCCCCGTGTTGGTCCGGGCTCCTTTGCAGAATAGACCATCTGCCTTCCTGCCAGGCAGCTTGTTAAAGGCGAGCATAGGCTTACCGTCACTAACATCGTGACATTTGACTAGGTGATAGAGTTTCGCAGCGACTTGCCCGGATTGGTACCGCCGCACCGCCTTACCTATTCCTGCCGCCATAACGTCATGACGTGTTCCGGTTCGGAGGGTAAGGTAGACGGTAAACTTACTTTTGCTCGAGGCCTAACATCCCGGTCTCAGGTGTGCAATACGCCATTACCAGCTTTGGTGTCTCTAGGCGGCATGAATTTCTTACCATCAGGAAATCTCTCTGCTTGTTTGCCTTCCATTATCATTAAAAAGCATAAAAAAATACGTCAAATTAATTATGTATTTACTATCACTCATCATTTTTTTAATAAATGGGTAAAATCATGTCAATGAGTCGTGTCAAAGATTTAAGTCACTCATCCTCGAATGCAAAAAGTATGTAAATACTACCTAATACTTGATTGGACCATACTTCCAATCCAACAATTTGTTTTACGCTTACTAAAAAAATGAAGGTCGATTTTAGCTGTCATTTTAGTTTTCATAGTTCAAAATCACAGTTTCAATCAATTTACTATCCTTTATATTTTCAAGTTCACTTGCTTAAATCCCACACTGCGCGTGGAACAGTTCCAATAATTTCGTGGTAACAGGTACCTACGCATTGCTGCATTTTGTAACTGTTCGTGTACCTAATTGTTCCGATATTTACGCCTTACTCCTAGTACCCATCGCTATAATTACACTGTATGGCATAGTTTTCTTTCAGTCCGGAGGATAGACTAAAATAAAAACATCATCATCATGCATAGTAAATTTAACAGCCTTAGTACAAGATTATATGTACTAGTATACAGGACAGCGACGGGCTTTCCACGAATTTCTAATTCTTTTTTTTAATTATTTAAACTGTACAAACTCACTTCTGAAATTTTATGACAATTGTCCAAAATAATGATAATCATAACGATCGCCGCCAAAATGTGATTAAACAACATATATTGATCAAACAAATGTCGTATTATATTGAAAATAAAATGGGTACTGAATTCCTTTATGGACAGTTACTTTACTCTTTGGTACTAAAATATCGATAAATTCTATCATTTTTTATGTTTCCCTGACACATCTCTAAGCAGATCCTTAGGGATGTAACTCACCAAATTGAATTTGAAAAAAAAAAAACGTGTTTTTATTAATACTTGTAATTAGTAATTAGTAGTAAGCGTTTAATACTTTGTCATGTTTTTAATAATGTCCACCTTCCATCAACACCACTTGTATAAACCATGTGAAAAAATCTAATTATGTCAATACATTTCCAGCCCGTACGATATACTGCTACGAGTGCGAGAGCTGGACTGATCCCAGGTGTAGGGATCCCTTTAACTACACCGCTCTGCCCCGCGATCAACCTCCTCTGCAAACGTGTAGTGGCTGCTGCGTGAAGATGGTTCGCTATTCTAAGACTCGTGAGTTTCTTTGATTTATTCTTTTCTATTCGCTATGCTTACCCCGGAATCCTTATCTAGGTGGTAAAGTACTGTGCAACAGCTCGCCCAGATCGATATTACCGGCATATTTATTCCTATTTTTTATGATCTTGGAAGGTAAGCTAGCAGACAGATTTCCTGATGTTAAGAAATTCGCGATGCCTAGAGACACCAAAGGTGTTAATGGCGCGTTGCCAACCTGAAGCCGGGATGTTAGGCCTCGAGCAAAAGTATTACCGGCTACTTTACCCTCCGAACTGGAACACGTCATGACGTTATGGCGGCATTAATAGGTAAGGCGGTGGTACCAATCCTGGCGAGTCGCTGCTAAACTCTACCACCTAGTCAGATTTCAGAGTGTTAGTGACGGTGAGCCTATGGTCGCCTTTTACGAGCTGCCTGCCAAGGAAGGCAGATGGTCTAATTTTTTTTTTTTATGATATTGGAAGGCAAACAAGCAGAGAGATTTCCTGATGGTAAGAAATTCACGCCGCCTAGAGACACCAAAGCTGGTAATGGCGTATTGCACACCTGAGACCGGGATGTTAGGCCTCGAGCAAAAGTAAGTTTACCGTCTACCTTACCCTCCGAACCGGAACACGTCATGACGTTATGGCGGCAGGAATAGGTAAGGCGGTGCGGCGGTACCAATCCGGGCAAGTCGCTGCGAAACTCTATCACCTAGTCAAATGTCACGGTGTTAGTGACGGTGAGCCTATGCTCGCCTTTTACGAGCTGCCTGGCAAGGAAGGCAGATGGTCTATTCTACAAAGGAGCCCGGACCAACACGGTGCAAATCAATCTATTCTACAAAGGGGAAAATCCTATCTCTATAGTTATGATGCTTGCCTTTGTAACTGTTAAATTAATAGACTGATTTCGATTCTGATTTGCGCATTATTTTATTGACGCGTAACCCTATCGCGTGTTGACGTACCGCTCGGCCGTAGGTATTTATTTCAGATACAGTTAAGACTACTGTATATTGTATTTCCGTGCCTAAAAATATTGCAAATATGTATCATCGTCTATTTTTTTGTTATATTCGAAGATACAACTCTTTATTGACTAGTTTTAGGAAAACGTAATGTACCAATATTAACATGTATTTTTATTACATATTTATTGTCAAAAACCAGATCAAGTTTAATTGATTATCTATATTTTGCAAATAAACCAACAAGAATTGAGAAACAGAGTTGCCAAATTGTAGATGTTTTGCTTTAAAAAGACTAAGATAATTCTCACAGTCATAATTTATTAATTTCATAAATTATAATAATCCTGATTATGCATATATACTTAGAGAAACTGGTTGGCTAAAAGGAAATAGTAAAAAATATGTCGTAGAAAGTGGAAGTGATATTAATAAATAGTGTCTAGAATAGAATTCTACCAAGCGCCAACGATAAGCAGTAGTTATTGAAACTAGTCTTTATTTTTGTTATCGAATGTTATCGAAATAAATGTATGTTAAAATAAGAATACTTTTTTCTCATTACAGCTTACGAAGTCGTCAGACGAACATGCACGTCGCAGTTACAGATAAACTTATTCATGGTCGACCACGTTTGCATGATGGAAAGTACAGGCAAAGGTCACATGTGTTTTTGTGAAGAGGACATGTGCAACGGCGCATCGACTATCGATATGACGCTGGTCTTGACAGCACTATTATTGCTAGCATGTGCATGCAGGTGAAGTAGGACGGTAGATGTCGCCAGTGAGTGCCGGTATTTATCGATATGCAAATTTTCCTGACAATGTGCAATTTGTTTATCGATAGGATTTTGATTTGTCATCCTGCATGATATCAAAATGTCTACTGGCTCCTGGCTATAGACAATTCATTCTTCGTCCAATTGTAGTTCGTAGACAACTTGCTGCGCTTAGTCTTCACAGCGCAATTTAGGTTTGAATGCCTTTATTCAACTTACAACTTAATTTCATAATCATAGTTTTTGGATTTCACAATTTAATATTCATATTAGCATCCAGTATAAGAAAGAAATGCAAAACTAACTTTTATTTTTTCGAGAATAAAAATTAGGAGGGCAGATTTTGAGTTTATCGTTGCGTACTATTAAATTATTTCGTACATGGGATATTCATCTTTTTATTGTATTTTAATACTACTTTTTATTGCAGTCCTGTCGTAATCATGACTTGTTACTAAATGAAAATCAAAAGTATTATAATCACTTATTTCATTGGGTTAATTGGATTAACCAGTTCGTCTAACTTATTTATTTTTTGCGAATGTTTAAACTAGATTGATAGAATCGAGATAAAAATAATTCGACTCATTATAATTCGAAATTAAAAATTTTATGTTTTATAATTAAATAAATACTGACCTATAAATCTTTTAGCATGAATTAGTAAACTTATGGTAGGTATCACGCAAACCCTTACCTTGACTTAGTTAAAATTTATTTTTATATTCATATAGCACGTATGTCGATGAA
>NJDD01008274.1:0-15417 GCA_002245505.1 Calephelis nemesis | reverse complement strand
TAAAATTTTTATGTTTTATAATTAAATAAATACTGACCTATAAATTTTTTAGCATGAATTAGTAAACTTATGGTAGGTATCACGCAAACCCTTACCTTGACTTAGTTAAAATTTATTTTTATATTCATATAGTACGTATGTCGATTAAATATTACTTTTAGTTAAAGCAGTGCTTTATTTGGTACTAGCTGCGCCCCGCGGTTTCACCCGCGTAGGTCCCAATCCCGCGGGAACTCCGGGATAAAAAGTAGCCGTAGCCTATATGTTATTCTGGGTCTTCAGCTACCTACATACCAAATTTCATCGTAATCGACTTTGTAGTTTTTGCGTGAAAGAGTAACAAACATCCATACATCCATACATCCACACATACAAACTTTCGCATTTATAATATTAATAGGATATCACGGCTCATAAATATGTATCATCATACTTGGATACCCAAAGACATAGGTAAAACATAAGGTAAAACGAGGTAAAGGGAAAATATGTATAACGTCACAACTTATTAATGCTTTGATACAATCAAATATTTTCATTTTAGATAATTCTTCACGGAAATACATACGTTCGTATTCAAAAACGAAAATAGTGTTATTTTTCATTATATATATTCTTAAATATTTATTTCAATATATTCAAAACTGATATCATCATAATAAGTTGGCAATATCATACATATAAAAAACCTATAATAGCGTACGCATAATAAAAATATAAACTGGAATCGGTAAGTCTTTCTTTTACTAGATGTTTCTTACAAGATCTTAGTCTAAGAGGTGTGGAAAATTTAGTGTGAGTACTAAAAAGCTTCGTTTTATTATAAAATATTAAATATTCGACTTCTCCTTAATATATTTTTAATATTTCAATAATTATAGTTACTAGTATTCAGATTTCCTCAGACTTGGCCATTGCAACTTGTTGGAATGGTTTTTTGCGACGCTTCTAACTATTGGTCCAATTACTTGACCAAGTTGAATTTGCTCATGCACTTTCAAGTAGTGAAGCACTTTAGATAGAAATTTAAATGAGATGAGAACTAGCATGAACTGCCGAAAATCGTAGACGGGATATAAAATATTCTAGGAGATAGGACTTCAAATCATTTTAAACGTGATATTGTAGAAATTAAGAAAGTGAGAGTAAATAAATAATATTTCATTCAAAATAAGATAACGTAAAAGAAAATTGTATATAATTTTATTAATCCCAAAATGTTTATACATTGGTAATACGAACACCATTGCGAGAATTTAGTTGATGAGTTTTATTATTCATATGTCTTTGTGAACATTATTTATAAATCTTACTATTAAAAACTTCTCTGCTTGTTTGTCTCCCTTTGGATTATTTAGAATGTATGAAATGGGTTTGCTTTAGTTTCAACCTATATTTTTTCCTCGAACAATTTCAAGATCATCGGCACTTTTTTAATTAAAAATTAAAACACATACTAGATTTGTACCAACGCAACGCCCTTTCACATATACGCTAATGGTACTTTAATTTCGAGTAGCTCGCTAATTCGCAACATATTTATTATTAAAATAACTTTTGTAGAAATAATGTTCCGTGTTTCTTTTACGAATATTAACGAACGAAGAAAATAACATTCAAGAAATAGTGAAAACTGAGTATACAATATTCTTATACGTTAAAATATTTACTTTAACAGAGTTTTGTACCTAGAAGAGTACAAACAAGTGTTTAGATAGTCTAAAAGACAATTTCTTTATACGAGTACCGAATAGAGATTTTGAAGTTGTGATTGGTTTGGAGCAGTTGTTAGTTTAGGAATAAAAGTAATAAATGCTAGTTTTTAAAAGCTGCGCGTATTAACCTCGTCAGTAATTAATTTAGAAACGTTAACACCAAATACTTTAATAATATTATATAGAAAATGCAATTGTTAAGTTTTCTTTAAGTGTACAAATATTTTTTAATGTATAAAATTGTGTAAAGAATGTTACAAAATATGCTCCTGATTAGATACTTAACCATTTAATTAACCCGTAATTAAGGTGAATAGATTAGGTACTATCGATAGATTTATCGACTTTTTAAAGCTCTAATGCCTATTTAACAACTAACAGTTGTTTAACAAAAGGCGCTAATCATGCCAGTTATTATTTATGTATTCCAATGTATATAAAATTTCCTCAATATGCATGTTACGTTAATAAAAAGACATACGCATGAATTGCACCTTAGTTGGGCTTCCACCCAGCGTTTAATGCGGAATGCTGTCAGTTTTGCCAATTTTTTTCAATTCCTAACAATAGATACTTCTAAGTTTAAGATGTCCGTATTATGACAGTTGTTACTTGTAATCACCAAACTAATATTAAATCTCTAAATTAATTATGAGATTCATATTCTATTATTATTACAACAATTTTTTTTAATAATTTAAAAATCAGATTTTCGTATTACCAAAATTCAATATTTTAAAAACATGAAACATGCATAATATGAAAGTACTTAATACTTTAAAATCTGAAAGTATACGTATGTAAAGTTTCATTTAGGATAAAATTATTGCAATAGTTATTTTAATTGTTGAATCGAAATATTACAAAAAACAACTGGCAATAATAGTAATACTAATTAAAAAACTTTGTTATACATAATACAATAATGATTATTGCTTTAACTTAACACTAAGTAGCGTAAGTTAGTATGCCATGTATTAAAATGTACTTTTCAGATTTAGAGGCTTGCTTACCTCATAATCAAGATTTCAAAAGTATATTTCGAAAGAGTCTCAATCTTGATGAAGTATATTTTAAAAATATTAACATTTCTTCCTTCACTATCTAATAATTGCATATCACGCATAGTAATAATTAGTTATTTTAAAATTTTTAGAATAGTATCTTATTACATATCTTGCGTCAACACACGCATTGAATGATATTAATTTAATCTAAGAATTCTAATGAGCATGACTTTAGAACAATTTAGTAACGATAACGGTTAAAAAACAGTTTTAGTTACGATTGGAATAACGATAAAAACTGATAGTTTTGAATAACGTTAAAAATATCAAACAAAATCATGCTATATCAAAACCGTTACTCGTTATTAAAATGCTCAACAGAATGCAACTAATATTGCACTATTTGCTGATGGCTTCGACAAAACGTCATGTCGACTTCCCGTCCTAATACATAAGTGAAGGACCTTATACGCTTTTAAATTTTAAAAGCTAGGAAAATGTTAAAAATTGTATGCTAAATTGTTAGCTATTTAAAATATGTTATTGTTGTAGAAGAGTCCATCGCTTATAATTGGCAAAATTGCCGAACATGTTGTGACCTGTCTGTTTATTTTTCATGTGTCTTTCGTTGTTCCTCCATTTTCTTATAATTTGGGCTCGACAAGCTATATTATTATATACTCTAGAGGAATAGTAACTCATTTAAATCCAGAAATGAATATAAATGTTAACATATTTAATACGTCTAAGAGCAACCACTCGAAATATTGAGTTAAAAAATTCATCGTTATAGGTGGAAAAATATTACATTACGGCTAAAAATCTACATAGCATACCTGATAGACAAAAAAGGTACTTCACAAGATATCATCGTTAAACAGAATTAAATTATTTATTAGTTTAAAATATCAAATTAAGTATTTAATTTAATAAAATTAGGAATATAAAAAATACTTCATTTAATCTTTTTATGCGCATTAATATTTTCAAATCTAGCAATATCTGTTCCTACTCCGCTAGTGATACTGTATGTATTTGTCTAAACCCAATGTACCTATATTTGTATGCCACAGTGATTTTTTAACGTGAGACATTATTGATGGTTGTTATTATAACCAAAACATAACCATGTCAGCCAATTTATTAATGTACATAATATGTAAAGTTTATGATAAAACTGTAAAAAAAATAAATAAAATTCGTTTATTATCAGGTTACATAGACCCATAAAAATATTAATTAAAATTTCATATAAGGTAACAAACAAACACATAATATTATAATGACATGCTATAAATAAATAATTAATTAATAATTGATTCAAATTGCTTTATAATACAATAGCTGATTTTAAAAATCATGTATCTAATGTAATCATCTACGTCCTTCTCCCGGTTCTAAGCTACCTCACCACCAATTTGCAGCCTAATCAGTTCAGCCGTTCTTGAGTTATAAATAGTGTAACTAACACCACTTTCTTTTATATATATAGATTTATATGCCATTAATGAAATGGCTGTATTCTAAAATATCCACAAGTATATATTTAAATATTGATTTTCAAAGATTTAATCAAACATATTTTTAATTTTGTGGCATTTAGCAGCCGTTTTATAGAAACTTCGTTTTAATGTACAATTTAAGCTGCTGGCTAGTGGACAACTGAATAAAAAAACATTTAAAAAAAATATTTCAACTTTGCAATTTACTGTGGTATACAGATATAATACTGAACAAACATGATACCTTCTTGTGTCTCATTAATTCTAAGTCTAAAATTTCAATTCTAAACTTTAATAATAGACGTTACTAATGTTGTCAATTTAACTTATCTGTCATGGAAAAGTTTAGTTTTTTATTTGTGTCATATAACAACTAAATATACATACACGTTATCATACACGTTATCAATCTTATTAAAATTACCAGTATGTTTTGTTTGTGTTTTAATGTCTGTTACAACATTTTATATTTTAAATATATCATATTTTGTTGTACACTATTAGGTGATTTACTGTTAATTTTATTTACAATTATTATTACACCTGGGTGATTCTTAAGCAATTATTGTTCGTCGTACTCGTCATTTCAACTAAGTAAATAGTTGGTTGTAAAAAAAAACTTTAAAAAATGTACGTACGTATATTCCCACATATACACAATTTATTTTTTTGAAATGCCGAATTTTATTTGGCATTTCAAAAAAATGTGGAACTTACAGCTCTCCATAAATAGGTGAAATACTTATTCAGAATAGGGTTTGACTGCACCACTCACTTCAAAATATCGATGATTTACGATTATTACATACAGATGTTTGACTATACCAATATGTTAACATATTTTTAATATTTCAATTGTGTTACATATACTGTTTACTACATGTTTAACATAGGTATATATATTTTTAATTCCCATTTCTTCTGTTTTAAATTATGCAATAAATAAAACGTTATGGCTGTGTTATTAATAAATTAAATGGCTGTTCGCCTTTACATGTTCTATGTTTTTTTAATATTTAGGATCAATCTATAGCTCATATATACAACAGATAGTAATATTATTGCTATGATATTTTATTTCGTCTCTTAATGATTTAGGTAGACCGCTGTTACAAAGCATTTTAAGGTTATGTAATATATATTTTAAATAAATAACCTTCTACTTCTCACGAATTGAGAAATGCATTTTTTTAATTAAAGCGCAAGAAAAAAGCGTTCATTTAAAAATCAACTTAAATATATGTATTTTAATAGTGTACTAGCTTCAATCTTTGAGACGAGTATACATTACAATCCTAAAAATTGATAGGAGTTCTTTTCCCTTACTTGTGTTTTATTATATACCTATACAAAAAACTTAACAAAACGAAAAACAATTATTGTGTATAGAAATTAATTGAATATGCAATAATAAATTAGATGTATCGCAGAATGTAAAATATATTGTCATTAAAATAAATATTTGTTTAAAAATAATATTTTACAATGTAATAACTATACAAAAAATATTTATTAGATTATTTAGTATTTATGAGATATTCATAATTTATTATGTCGTTGTTTATTATAATTGTAAATAACTTAATTTAGTTTAATTATAATAAATTGAAAGTATATCATAATTGTGTAGTGAATTTATTTAGGAATGTTATTTTATTTTAGAATTGTTAATAAGTATGTATTATATTTCAAATATTTAAAGACATCCTTTTGGCAGTGTATAAAATGTCCATTACTACCTTACAAGTACAAAATAAAAAAATACAAAATTCTAATATAAAATACGCCTGTCAAAAGGGTCTACGATGATGGGGTGATGTTTTTGAATTTTTTTTGTTTAAAAGATCGGTAGTATTTTTTACAACGTGTCCCAAGGTTTACCTACCCAGTACAATAACATTATATATCGATAACGAAATTGATACAGCATTATTTATGACGTAAAGATAATAATAATCTAATTACACTTAATTAATTGTGCGAATTACAAAGTGTAAGATTGAATTATATTCTTTGTAAATGAGCCTTTACTGTACAAAATATATCGCCTAGTTTATGCGACGATCGTGTGGTAATATTGTAAGGTAAAGTCTTTCATAATAGTGGTTTTGCTGAACACCAACTAAACTTATTTCAAAAGTATGCTATCTTTTTCCAACTAATAAAAAGATATGAGAGAAGAGATGGAACATTTTAGACATGTCAGATTAGTCCGGAGTCAACTTGTGAGGCTTTTAGCGCCCGTATCGATCCTGGGTTTGCACGAGTTAAATTTAAGAATGAGTTGTCATGTCATATATATAAAGTAATTTAGCTTCAGTTTGACGCTAACCCAGAGCTAAATATTAAACCCAGTTACATGCAAGCAACCATTATTGAACGTTTTCCGAAGACTAGATTAAATTTCTGTAGAAATGTCATGTATGAACTACGAACTAATCGGACAGCATTCACAGAAGTGTTTTTTTGTATTTCTATTACTATTGTTAAAAGGAGATAGCGATGACTCAAAACTAGTGTAATATGTGCGCAATAAAACTACCTCTCATATGACCATTTTGCAGTTACCCCATCGAAGACATGCCAAGTAAAACAATTAACATTTTTCATCGTTTTCCCTCGGTGGAACTCAATTGCGGCAGTTTCAAACAACACTTCGACTTTTTCACGATACGCATTAGCTAGCTAAATGCATTACTTATTTATCTTTACTTTCAACCTTAATTATAATAAAAGCGGAATCGGTTAGCTTTAATGTTACCCGAAGATGTACAAAGTGCTATTGAAAAAAAAAGTACTATTGAAAATTGTTATTTAAAAACCTTCGTAACGATCGAAAAATGGTTTTTGTGATTGGTGCGTGACTCATGACTATTGTTATTGTCAACAAACGCCATAATTTCATTTTTTTCAATATTCGGAATATGTCTAATATACCTAACGTTGCATCCTACCCCAAAAGCAAAATAGTTTATAAAAATTATTAAAAAAATAAAAACGTGCTAACGCTATATATATATATATATATTATATGTACAAATACCTTATTGATTATCGTATAACCATAAGAATATACCTATTACCTTAGATTTTAAATTAAGATAACAGAATATCGATGGGCTCAGCTTGTATCGTACAATAAATAGTGTCACGTTTTGCTACTTTTATTTGACCGATGTAAAATTAATAAAAGTATATTTATAATATTACATTTACATAAATTCACAGAAATAAGCACAATAGTGCTAGGTTGCTTTGGGATACGTTGTATTATTACAAAGTTATTGTATAAATTAAAATTTATCATTAAATAGTGAATCATTATTTAATTGTAAAATATGCTTATTAAAAGAATAATTATACATTTGCAATTTATTTTATCCAAAACACATGTGATAAGTAGCGAAACAGCCAAGCCGTATAACATTTTGAGTTAGGTGTTAAGTTTATGGGGTTAAATTTCGTAGAGTTAGAGCGTGTAGAGTTAGAAGATGGACTCTACATGACAACTATTAACATTTCAACAGAGAAAGTCATGATGAAACGTCCCTCGAACATATTTTATAAGTCATAGTTTGAAATAAGTCCGGGCTCCTTTGTAGAATAGACCATCAGCCTTCCTTGCCAGGCAGCTCGTAAAAGGCGAGCATAGGCTTACCATCACTAACACCGTGACATCCGACTAGGTGGTAGAGTTTGGCAGCGACTTGCCCGGATTGGTGCCTTACCTATTCCTGCCGCCATAACGTCATGACGTGTTCCGGTTCGGAGGTAGCCGATAAACTTACTTTTGCTCGAGGCCTAACGTCTCGACCTCAGGTTGGCAACGCACCATTACCACCTTTGGTGTCTTTCCATCAGGAAATCCGTCTGCTTGTTTTCCTTCCATTATCATAAAAAAAATAAAAGTTTTACAAAACAGCAACATGGCATGATATATAAGGTGGTGGATCCCTAACCGGGCAAGTTGCTGCTCAGCATTCTACCACCAGAAGTCGTGTTGGTAATGACCCATTTAATGTTTTCAAGAAGGGAGGCTGGCGTTAACACTTGGACGCCGTTCTCAGATCGGCTGTTATTGATAAAACGCGACGGAGACGGGGGCAGATATTAGTGCAGTGAACATTTAAATAAATGTATTTCTGGATCTGGGTATTTAATAAAACTAGTTGTCGCCCGTTGGTCGAAATTCAAACATAATAAATTTTAATATCTTGCTAATAAGAACGCCATTTTCATTTCTCAAGACCAACTACTTTGTTTCCAAACTGTATGGTGCGCCATCTGTGATCTTTCATCGTTATCATCAGTATATTCAAATGCATGGTAGTGTGGGTAATGCTTTATTTATTGGTTTAATGTACTTTATAAGCATTATTATTGTAAGATATTAGTGTTCTGCACTTTTCCTACACAAACTGATAAGTGTGCCAAATTTTATGCTCCTGCGTCCGCGCAATTTTCGTAAAAAGGGGTCTAAAATTTTGGCATCACGTATTAATAAGTTCAGGGAAGTTTTAAAAGATAGAAAAAAGGAAAAACTGAAAAAACTGCTAGTTAAAATAACATTTTATGTTTTTCCATACAAATAGAACGGGTGGAACGAACTGGACAGCTAGGAATAAATAAAGACGCGGATGTAGCCAGTACTAGTTATTAAAAAAGTTGTTTTTCAATGTATTTAATATTTTTTTGTTGTCTTGTAAAACGGTCGTAAATAACATTTTTATGTATTGATGTATATCACAAGTCAAAATTAATAAAATTAACATAGCAATGTCATTATACAAACCATAAATAAAGGTAAACCGAACATTTATGTTTTAGAGGTCTATGCAAAATAGTCAAGTAAATATAAGATACTAGCTGTCCCGGCGAACTTCGTTCCACCCGTTCAGTTTGTATGGGATAAAGTAAAATGTTGTTTTTCTAAGTTTTCTCGCAAGTTTTTCCCTATTTCTTATCTTTTAAACCTTCCCAGGACGTGAACAAATAATTCAAAACCAAAATTAGCGAAATCGGTAGAGCCGTTCTCGAGTTTAAGCGAGACTAACGAACAGCAATTGATTTTTATATATTTAGATAAGGTTGCATTTTTTTATGATATTGGGAGGCAAATAAGCAGACTGATTTTTTGATGGTAAAAAATTCAAAACCCAGTCACCACATTTGAATTTGAGGAACAAGTGAGGGCTGAAATGATGATCATAATGCATGATTATCACTCTGATTTTTCCACGTCTTGGTCCGGGCTCCTCCTCAGAATAGGAGGATCTCCTTTGCAGAATAGACCATCTGGCTTAACGTAACTAACACCGTGACTTGGGACTACTAGGTGGAATAGTTTCGCAACGCTTGCCCGGAATGGTACATTACCGTCAATACTTGCCGTTGACGTGTTCCGGTTCGGAGGGTAATGTAGCCAAAAAACTTAGATACTTTTACTTGAGTCCAAACGTCAATGGCAGGGAAGCAGTGGTGTTTGACAGGCAGACATGGCAGGTTGGTAACGCACAATTACCACCTACGTCTCTAGGTGGCGTGAAATCGCCTGCTTGTTTGCCTTACGAGATCATAAAAAAGTGTGCGTGTGTCAGCTACGACGCACGATTGGAGTTTACTCCTTACGAAATGTATCTTGCAGCACACATGTCTCCTACAGCAGATTTAGTTATGTTAATTCTTCTTAAATTAGTATCATCGCAGACATTAGAAGTGTGATCCAAATAGTCAGTATTTTGATAGATAGCGACTCCTCCTGAACGAAGACTACGAAGTATCGCGCAGGAGGAGATCCCGAGAATGAGATACGCTGTGTAATGTATTCCATCTCATTCTTTTACACGTTCAATCCTACAGATATATATATGTTTGTCTCTTTCTACGTAACGGCTCAACTTTTTGTGTTACACTTGATTTTACTCCTCATAAAATTTCCGTACCGGGCCTTATAACTCAAATCGTTCGGAGTAAACTCCAAAAAGCATATAAAATTATGATACTGAGTACTTTCGGGTGATCGTGCGTGTCTATGTTGTATATCTGACTACCGCTTTAAGGCCTAAAGATACTTTTTAAAATAATTTATCTTATCACTTCGGCGCGCTACCAGACAACCTAAGAGGGAGTATATTGTTATTTTTACAATATTGGAAAGCAAACAAGCAGACGGATATCCCAATGGTAGGAAATTCACGTCGCCTAGAGACACCAAATGTTGCGTTACCGGCCTAAGGCGAAGGTGATACGCCTCAAGCAAATCTCCGATTACGAAGCGATCTCCGATACGCCTCCGAATCGGAACACTTCAACAGCAAGCACTGACGTTATGTCGGCAAGAATACAACCCGCCAACTCTACCACCTAATCAGATGTCACGGTGCTAGTGACGGTGGGCCTATCGTGCCTTAAAGAAAGTCACATTTTTTGTTTTGCAAATAGCCCGGACCAACACCGGGAAAAATTATGCAGACACAGTTCTTTTACGATTTTATATATTTGAATAATAAGGAATGTGCATATAGTACTAAGTACTAAAAAAATTGGCTGACCTAATCTAAATTTAACCGAAATTTTTAATTACATAATCTTGAGTCACGATGTATGTTGCCAATAAACTCCAAAACTACTGAACCGATTTTGATAAAATTTCACAGCTATCTGTAGTTTGGTCCAACTTAAAAGACAGGGTATTTTTATCCGGGTTTTGGCGGGACGATGTTTGCCGGGGCAGCTAGTAACTCTATATAGATCTTTAAAATACATTCGGATTTTCGAAGCTTGACGAATATAGCCGAAACGCTTAATTTGAATAGTACCTACTACTATACGTCATATATGTTCAGTCATAACAATATATGTATTTTCAAAATGCACTCCGATTTAATCGTATAACAAAGCATATTATTCTGACACGTAATTATTTAATAGCAAGGATGCATTAATGTTGCAAATTTTTTTTTTTAGGACGCAGAATTTTTGAAGTGATCTAAAATTCGTAAGACGGCGTAGAGCGCTTGCACGAATGTTCCTTTTGTCATGTTTGTGTACGATAGCGCAATAAATGAATACTAATTATTGTATTCTACCGCATAAATGACAGTACTTTCACGCTGATATTAAAGCAACTCGTGCAAAATTATTCCCTATACATTCTAAAATATCAAAAATGCACAACGTTAATATTCAAGTTTTCACTTCTTTTTGTTGTGTTATTTATTGTCAGGAGAAGGTTCATATTGGGAGAAAAACCAGGAAAATCGCAGATAGAATGAGAAAAAAAATGCTTTAATTCATACAAACTGTTAGTAGCTGTATATAGATTAAGGCCCCATACTCAGTCAGCCAGAAGAGCCAATCAACGCGCTCCCCCGTTCCATTATTACTATGAACAATGGCGCTCTAAAGTAAACGTCTTAAGCGACAAATCACTATTTTTGACACTATAAAAGTAATTTGAAAAAAAGTATAAAAACTGAAACACTTATCTTTTAGGTATAGTACTTATCTATGTTTACGTTAAATCTGGTGTTGATATCATTCATATTTGAAGTAGACATTTGCGTTTTGCTTTTAAAAAAGGGTTAACTTTTTGTTTTTTTTCTATCGAGCAAAGTGAAATGAATCATGTTTTGGAAACACTAGTCTAGTAAAGCATATTCATGTTAATCTTGTGTATTTTTGTCAGCAAGATCCATGATTGCTTTGTATGAAAAAAAAAACAGTAAACTGCTGACGTATTTTAGCGTATATGGCCCCTTAAGGATTATCACAGATGAGTACACCTTACCTACCTTTAAAATGGTTAATAATTATCTAATTATTCGATTTGATCCGGGTACGACCCCGGGTCGGGCCACAAAAAAAACTAGGAAATGCGAATTTTCAATTTTCTAATACAATAACGTGGCCCGGTATTGGATATGTACCAGGTTGGCGATAGGCTTGCCAATTATCACATTGTGGGACTTAGTGTCTTCGGCTAGTCGTGGGTGGTTGTGCCTCTGCCTACATCTTCGGGGATATAGGCGTGAAGATACTTTTTTTAATATTTTAAGTCGAGAAAAAAATCCAATACCTATTATCGATATAAATCGAGTATTTTCTTTTTGCCAACACTATACCTACATATGACACAAAAGTATTTAAGTCTAGAAAGTGTAAAATTCTGAAGTATACTGAACACATGTCAGCAAAATGCAAGTTTTTTACATCATATTAGTTTTAGTGTTGACAAGTGTGAGAGCTGCTGAAAAATGTCCCGAAGTATCGCCTATGAAAAATTTCAATTTGTCTTTAGTAAGTATTAGCAATTACTTTCAAAGATTAAAATCTGTACATAATAAGATTATTAAAATCATATTAAAAAAAATATATTAAAATCTTATTATGTACATTTTACGATTAAACGTAATTAAATATTTTTTTACACTTTTTACAAGAAACTGATGCTAAATTAAGCTAAGTTAGTTAATGGCACTGTCAATAAGTTTTTGCTATACCATTGAACATAAGTTGATCAAATTAATGGCCTCTGTGGTCTAGTGGTCCATGTGTTGGACTTGACTTCATGAGGTCCGGGTTCGGATCCCGGGTCGGGAAACAAAAAAATTGTGGTTGTTCTAATATCGCCAACTGGGCACGTATCCAATCCCGAGCAACACTTTCCTTCATTAGAAAACTGGAAAAACCAACATTTCCCTCCGTTTCCCAATCCGGAAATCGAACGTGGGACCTCATGAAGTCAAGTCCAACACCCTGACCGCAAGACCACAGAGGCGATTTAAATGTTAATGAGCTAAAATGTTAGGTCTTTGCAGTTTATGTAACGCACATGAAAAAGAGAAGTGTTATAAGTGAGATGTGTGTAGTGTGTGTCTTTTGTTTTTTTTTTAATAGTTTTAGATTTTTAATTTTAATCTTTAATTTTTGCAGTTTTAATGCGCTTAATTTTTAATTATTTATGTCATCCTATTAATATTATAAATGCGAAAGTTTGTATGTATGGATGTATGGATGTTTGTTACTCTTTCAAGCAAAAACTACAAAGCCGATTACGATGAAATTTGGTATGTAGGTAGCTGAAGACCCAGAATAACATATAGGCTACTTTTTATCCCGGAGTTCCCGCGGGATTGGGACTTACGTGGGTGAAACCGCGGGGCGCAGCTAGTCTTCGATAAAAATAATTTAGACGCATCAAACCGATAAGATTTCATCACCGCGTTTGAATGAATTTGATCATCCTTTTCAGAGGTTCCGAGATGGTCCCATATAAGCTTAATCACAATCCGACTTGTGTTTTTTTTTTGGTTTTTAAATGTTCTTTAATAACATGTTTATATACCTGAATACGAACTGAAGTCCCATAAACTTATGAATTATCAAATTTTGTGGGACAGCCTCTGAACCATGACCTTTAAAAACAAAATTATCAATGGTCGGTTAAATATAAATATGTTCGTTAAGAATCTAAAGCAATTGGTAGTAATCTTGTTGAACACGAACTAAACTAATTTAAAGCAATCGCTCTCTTCCTTAAATGAAAGTAAAAGAACGAGACAAAAATCTTTTAGTGTTGTCAGATTAATTTATACACGATGTTTCTACAGACTTTTAATCTATCACTCGGAAAACGTTAATTAAAAACATCTTAATTTGACATGTCCGAACCACTCTGACATGTCCAAAATGTTCCATCTCTTTTGTTTTTGTTTCATGTGAGAAAGATAGCATGTACAGTAGTACTATTTAAATTTTGCGCTTCGGATAGCCTTGTCAAGCTTCGGAAATCCGAATGTACTTTAAGATAGCAATATAGAGTTGTTATTACACATGATTAATAATTTCGCTTTAATTTAGATTAGGGCAGCTAATAAAAGTATGAAGTGTAAAAAGAGTAAAAAATATAAAGCCGAAGTGCATAATTTAAATAGTAGTACCTACCTACTGTATCTAAAATATGTTTAGTTTCTGAACAGCATAATCAACAGCATTGTGAACTATTTTTAGTACGCTCAAGGAAGATGGTATGAAGTTGCAAGATACGACTTTGACTTGGAGAAAGGGGCAGATTGCGTGACTTACGAATACAGCTTGAAAAGTGACAAACGGATTTGCAGCATGAGGGAAGTGGTGAACAAAAAGACTATTGTCTACAACTTCACCGTAACCTTGACGCCTGGTGCAGATGGGAATGCTAAAATATTGTACTCTTCATATACAAATGGTAAAGTCAAAGAACTACTTACTTAACATATTTTTATATATAACTTTTCTTATTTTCGACACAGGACAATTGTACTTAACACAGATGCTAAATAATAATATAATTTAATAAAATCAATTACCCCCGACAAAAGATAACCTTAAGGATAGCGCCCATTTGGACGGGACGGGCTGGAGCGGGGCGCATATCTGCAGCGCAATAATCCGCCTAGATCGCTTGCATATATTTTGTAAGAAGTAACGCCGACTGTGAAGGAGCGCGTCGGAGCGGATATTTCCGCAGTGGATTTCCGCGAGGTTGCCCGCTCGCATTCCCCAATGCGGCCTAATAAAGATCACGATATCGTTATTAAGAATAAAGCACAAATGCATTTTAACTCCAAAATTTCGTATGACAACTACTGAAGGCACCACTTTCCATACTTGACGATTCGCATGACAACTTAGAGGCCTTCGTATGACCAATTTCCATACCTGATGATTACAACCAGTTGGACATCGTAGTTGTACCACGGGTCGGGATCGTTTTAACGTAGAGACGCCTCTCTAATTTATTGCTCTACTCTTTGGTACTAATTAACAAAAATCCGCCAATGGGTTGCGGCCCGACCCGCCTCAGTTTGCTTTTCAATGCGATGCCCCCCGACCCGATACGCTCCGCCTTGTCAACAGTGGGCGCTATCCTTTAATGTAGCTACGAATCATCTCGATCACGTCACGTGAGAAATCGGACTGTTGCTTTATGAGTTACTAGCTGTCCCGGCGAACTTCGTACCGCCCGTTCAGTTTGTATGGGAAAAATTACAATGTTATTACGTTTCCGAACAAATGATGCTCTTTCAATCCAATATAGTCTATGGCTGGTAATGACATTGACATTCGTTACGCGCGTTTTTTTAAAATATGCAAAATTAAATGTACATTTTTAAAAAAATTCGAGAGATTTTCTTAATATTTTTTCCGTAA